>RANY01000023.1:0-88723 GCA_009805235.1 Neurospora pannonica FGSC 7221
GGGGCTCTACGTAGCTGGCCTTTTTGGCAGTTGACCTTCTCGGCTTGGCGGTGGTGGTAGTACTTTTACCGGTGGCGGGAGTACCAGCTCCAGCGCGGCTCCTGCCCGAGGGCCGCAAGCGTGGCCGTCCAGTCGGCACTCCGGCCTCGGGCAGGAGCCGCGCTGGAGCTGGTACTCCCGCCACCGGTAAAAGTACTACCACCACCGCCAAGCCGAGAAGGTCAACTGCCAAAAAGGCCAGCTACGTAGAGCCCCAGACGACCACGGATAAGGACGAGTCGGCTGCGTCTGTCGACTACGACGCCTTGGATGACTCTCCCACCGGCCACCTGGCCAAGAAGACACGTACCACTCCCATCAAGACCGCGCTGCCGCCTAGACGTTTGTCTGGCTCTGTTGCGCCTATTGCCCAGCCGCTCTTCAAGACCGAGGCTCTCGATGAGATTTTTGAGGTCGGTGACAGACTGCCTTCTCCCTCTCCGATGCCGCCGCTGCCTTCTACTGCTACTGGTAACAACAACGATGACGGCAACAACGACTTCTTCGCCAACAACATGGCCCAAAACGAGCGCGCCGCATCCGAGTACCACACTCCCGCGCCTGAGTTCCCGCCTACTACTTCCGCATCGCAGTCTCAGTCCATCTCCTACAGCAATGGCGCCGGCATGTCCTTTGACGGCGGAGTGGCCACCAGCTTTGCTTCCACCACCACCAACATCTTTGGCGGCGGCAACAATGGATATACCACCGGCAGCAACCAGTACGGCAACAACGGGGGTGGATACTCCCAGCAGAACACCCAACAGTCTGCCATCAGCAACGGCAACGGCAACAACAATTCAGCTGGGTACATCAACATCGTTAGTGACGACGAAGATGATTACTCACAGAGCAACCTCGGCGCCGCCGTCCGTACCCTCGGAGGAGGACATGGAGGACCTGGAAACTTCAGCCAGGCTTCCACCATGGGCATGGGCATGGGCTTGCCGAGCACCATGACCGGTAACGGTGGTGGTGGTGGTGACATGGGGTTTTATGTGGATGAGGATCAATATGAGATCTAACGCGGGGCTGCCATGGTTCTTTTACAAGGAGAAAACGGACGGCGCATCAACGTCTCTATGAGATCTCCCACTTGAGCTTCTATTCCTCTTTCTCTTCTTTTCCTTGTTTCTTTCTTCCGACATTCAGTGTTCACAATGGGATACAAAAACTTGCTTCTTTGCTCTTTTACAAAAAAACAAACAAAAACAATTCAAGATATGGAACGGTATGGGATAGTCTCGCCTCATCGGGAACCATGGCTACAAAGTCCTGGTACCAGGTCATCAGCAGGATGGATTTCACCATGATTACGGCGACGAGGATACCATCTACGGTGTCGGGTTCGACAAAGACACTAGGTGGTTGAACCTCTGCGTCTCGGAGTGTACCTCTACAATACTCACAAACATCCTTGAGGAAGATCAGAGCAACTACAACTATCCGGCGAGGGATATGTTTTCCTCCAGGGAGTGCAGGAGATGATGAGCACGCAAGAGATACCGTTCTACGCAAATCATCGCGGGCCAGCTCAACCTGGATACTATTCAGGGAGATCTGGAGATATCGCGCTGGGGTGGGTAGTTGAAGACTGGAATGCAACTTAGTCATCGAACATGGGCGGTGTGAATGGCGAATGGCGCATGGCGAATGGTGCATCAATGGGAGGGAGATCTCTGTGGTTACTCAAGAGATTCAGTGTTTGTAGAGATTCATGTATGTAGGCAGATTTGCAATTCGAACGGTTCGGCTCTTAGATCCATTTGCTCCAGCCCGATGTGCATCAATGTTGTCGATGTGTGAAGGCTGTGTCGTCTTGGTGTTTCTCTCGTCAACAAAACCCATAAGTTTAACGTCATAAGTTAACAAGGAAAGAGGGAGAGAATGAAGACTGGACAAAGGTTACAATATAACCACCAAGCCGCTAGTATTTCTTCTACGATTGTCATATCTCTACTCACTACAAGTTACACCTCTAACTCTATCAGAAAGGTCAAAGGCAACACACCCCCACTCGGCTTTACTTCAATGTACATCGGTAACCCATCACTTTTTAATGCTTGGTCCCGTCCAACCCGCCTTAGATGCATCTAAACCCGTGTCACTGTGAAACACCCTTCAATGCTGTGCAACTTCTTCCCCCTCAGACGCAACCCCTTTCTTTTCTCGCTCAGATCTACTGAAACAACAACTCCCAAAGCGCGTCCTTCTCAACATAGTCATGGTGGATAACATTAACCAGCCAAAGATCCTCCTTCAAATCCTCCAACAACTTCAGGGTGTCGGATCCCTTTCCGTAGATCTTGGCCCACTCGCTCCAAATGCCAAACGCCTCCTCACTCCACGCGCGGAAGCTGACCTCCTCAATGATGGTCGGCGTCAGGATCTCCTTGCCAGGGAACACGCCCCAGGTGACGGCATTGGTGCTAGGCTCGTGCGGCCTGAGGTCGGCCTCACCAGCAGTTCCCTCCGCATCGGCGGCCATTCTCGCGCGGAAGTTGACCGTGTCGGTGCTGACAAAATCGCCGGCGGCGTTGGTGGCGTAGAAGCACACGACGTCCTTCATGTCCGGCTGCTTCAGCTTCGCTTCGACGACCCTCCAGTCGGCCGAGGGGATGAAGAACTCGACAAAGGCCTTTTGGAAGACGAAGCCGTTCTGGGGGCCCCAGCCAAAGGTGCCGTCGTTGGAGCGCAGGCCGTTCACGGCGGGCTGGGAGGCGAGCGACCACCAGCCCTTGGAGTTGAGCTTGATCAGGTTGTCCCGGATGGCTTCCGTCTCGGTGTTGAAGCCCTCTTCGCTCCAGGGGATGGCGGAAAGCTCGCCCTTCAGATGACGGATGAAGATGTTATTGATATCCTCCGTGGTCTTGGGAGAGCCCCACAGCTGGAGCGCTTGAGGGACGGTGACGTGCAGGCTGACGCCGTAGCCGTCGATCTGACCGTAGGCCGGAGATCTGGCGTCACCCCATCTGCCGTTGGGGAAGTCATCCCAAGTCGCTTCACGGCCCAAGACACCCTCGCCTTCGGAGATCGCCAACGTGTTAGCTCTGGTGTTGACGGGCTCTGCCCGAAGACCGGCCTCCGAAGGCGAAGCCTCATAATCAGGATGCGAGGGTCTCTGGTTGGCGACAATTACCCGATCCCGCGGGTCGGAGCCAATTGAGCCCTTTCTAGTGGACAGGCCCTGGAGCGAACGAGTTGGGACCGAAGATCCATTGATCATGAGTTGAGGGAAGTCCGGCAGGATGGCAGACTCGTCCTCTTCGGGCGTTCCAGGGGGTATGAGGTTCGTGCGTTCGGCGATAAATGCGACGGCCTTCTCCAAGTTCAGAGTATAGAAGTGGAAGCCTCGCGGGCCAGGTGTCCTGCTCTTGATCTCCTTGATGCGCTCAATGATCTCACTGACAATCGCAACACCCTCCATCTTGACCTTTTGATCGTCTCCCTTTACAGCATCGAGGCGGGCCATGAGAGCCGGTGGGATCTTGGCGTGGCTGAGTTTCGTCGTTCTCTTGATCATCTGGTAGCTCTGGATGGGCATAAGACCGGGGATGATAATGACGTCCTTGAAGGCGCCACTAGGGTGGTCTCGCAGGGTATTCTCGAAATTCTCGTAAGCGTCGATGTCGAAGAAGAGTTGTGTCATGATAAAATCGGCGCCGGCCTGGACTTTTTCGACGAGATAAGGGAGATCATGCTCCAAGCTCTGCTCACGAGGATGGCTCTCCTCGGCGTGGCCCTCGGGGTAGGCGGCAACACCAATGCAGAAGTAGTCGCCGTGGTTCTTCTTGATATAGCGGACGAGATCGGCGGCCCAGGAGAACTCCTCGTCATCGGTCGGTTCGGGGTCGTTCTCATCGTGGTATTCAGCAGCCCTAGGGGGGTCGCCTCTGAGGGCAAGAATGTTACGGATTCCGAGGACCTTTGCGTCCTCAAGGGTCTTGTCTAGCAAGCGACGGCTCATGTTTGTGCAGGTGAGATGGAGACATGTTGTAAGGCCCAGCTCGCGCTGGCAGATTTCGGCAAGCTCAAGAGACTTTTGGGCGGTTGAACCCCCGGCGCCCCAGGTGACGTTGACGAAAAGCGGCCTAAGTCCTCTTGCCATACGTTCGAGACGGTCGCGTAAGTTAGCAAAGCCCATAGCGGTCTTTGGAGGGAAAAACTCGAGCGAGAAGTAGTTGCTGTCGGGCGGCAGGGCCGCGACCTTGTCGGTGATCTTCTCCATTGCGTACGGTATCGTGTGTGGTTCGGTTCTGTATAGTGATATACTGCGTATGTATGTCGTTAAGATGACCGTCGAGTGTTGAACCTCAGCAGTGGTATGTTGTTGGTGGTTTGGTGGATGTGGTTGTGGTGTTGAAGAGTGGTGACTCTTTGTCTGTAGAAACGGCAGTTACCCCTGCCGCAGGAGTGCAGGTACAAACAACCGTCTCGAGTCTGTTGGGATGGCGGGGTCTTTCTTACTCCGCAGTCGGAGATACAGCCGGAGCTAGGCAAGTACACTACTGACTGATAAGTTGATGAAGTACCTCGTCTTCCAGTTGCAAAGGCAGTGCGTCTGTATAAAGCATGAATCTTGGGGCGAAAGAACAGAAAAGGGTCATGGAAATCTACACAGATGAGAAATAAGTTGCCATGTCCCGGTCAGGTGGTCACTAAGAAAAAAGAAGCTAAAAAGAAACCAAAGGGATCTTTGCCGTCTCTTCTCCAAATGGTACCTTGTCTGGCCGGGAAAGACTTTACCCCACTCCAGGGAAGCTTGTAGCGTGGGGTAGCTCGTCGAATCCCTTGGCTCCTTTGGCTCCCTGACGTAAGGCGGCCCTTCAGAGCGGCCAATGGTCGCGGTGACAGCGCGTTCCGTCGCAGGTGTGGGGAACGGCAGTTCTGTTTGCGCCGCCGAGATGCTGCTGAGGCAACCCGACCCGGATATCAAAGACACCGAAGCATATTAGCAACAACACGTCGTCGCCTTCAAGCAAGATTGGGTGTGATAGTGAGTTAAGAAATTTACACAATGTAATGAAAGATACCGGCCGGATTGTACTGAGCCTTTTTCCTTAAATCAGTGTTCTAGCTGTAGTGACGGAGTTGATGCTGATCGATAGGACCCAATGTTTGATAGTTGCAAGATGAAGTGAACTTGGACCGAGAAAATGGAGGAAGGAAATAACCACCGGCAAACTTGGAACTGTCGCGGTCCATCTCTTTTCATTGGCCATAAACCCATTCGTGTCTAGAGGTAAACAATGAAAGGTCCCCCTCACCAAGAGCACTCGCTGAACGCACCTGCCTCTGTCGGCTACTCGCTACATGGGAGGATACACACATCGTCTGCCACCCTCCTCCTTCCTTGTGATCAAGACCTTGTCATGTTTCATCCGAGTCAGTTGCTAAGCCAGCCCCCAAGTGGAAGTCAGTAGAAGGTCGGTCATATCCGGTCTGGGCTCTTCGAAAGCGCGACCGTGGTTCTGTAGGGATCTAGAGAAGCAGCCGAGTTAGCCTCGAGCAACACAAAGCTACGTGAATTGGGAATCGAATTTGATGTATCGCAGATTTCAGAATATGAATGCCATATCGACTCCTCATATTCAACCCATGACGTTGGGCCCGCGCCCGTGTCGCAAAAGCAACACGGACGGGTTCCGTCATTGTTGAATCGGTTTACCGGATGATGTTCGTATCATCATGAACGCGCATTGGGCCGCAGAAAACGAAAGGCACACTGGGACTTACCATTCGTAAATCCGAGGATCATAACCATGCGCAGGGCATTCCTATCAACAATGGATCGAGACATGTACAATGAATGCGATGCACATTACAGGGTACGGCCTCGAACCATAGTTTCATCCTGACGGCAATGAGCAGGATATGTAGTACTGTTACAACTACCAGCAGCGAGCCAGAAACAACATTGTAATAAAGGAATATGAAATGTCCGGATCTTGCTTCAGGTCATCATCGCATCATGGACGCCGCGCAAATGGGGCTCTCGTGATGATGGTTTTAARCAAGGGCAATTTAGAGGAGTTCTTCTTGACTTTCACAATCCGTATCGTCGGTCGCGCGGAAGCGATCAGGTGCAGCCCAACGGTGATTTTATGGATTTGTGGTCGTGGTTGTGAAGAAGAAGAAGAAGAGAAAGGAAAGGGGAGCGAAATTTGTCGCGCCATTTTGAATTGAAATCTTGCACGTTCCACGGGCGGGTCTGCACTTACTGCCACCGTTCACCGCCCATAACGTTGCTGCTGTTCGCAGCCGGTGCTGCCCTGAAGCGTGCACCATTGCTGGATGTGACCAGTCATGTTCCATGGAATCCCGACAGCATCTGGCAGGGTGGGGCTTTCCGCTCTCGGGGAACGGGCAGGCAGGCGGACAGACAGGGAGAGAGGGACGGCTCCCCGGACACAGAAAGAGACAGCGACGGACAGAGAGAGCAACGAACAATGAGAGACCCGTGACAGTGGATGGTGGACCCGCCACTGCTTCGCTCTCGGTGGCTGCCACTGGCCACTTTTTGCAAGTAGTCGTCGGTCGCAGGCGGGCACCCACTGTTCGCCTCGGGGCCATTGCGGTCCATAGGTCAAGATTTGTTCTTCCTTTTTCACGATTTCCGAATTCCATCCACTCCATCGATCTGATCCAACATCCCAAGCAAAACCTCCAAAACCCGTCATTCCACCTCGCCCACCAACCAATCCTATTCAACCACCATCTATCATCCCAAAGCCCAAATTCCCGTCCGCGTCGGATCGACCTGCTCGCCTCTGCAATCCAGGAACGCCTGCACCTGCACTCGCCTGTCCCCGTCCTCGATACCCTCTTAGACCTCAATAACTCAAAAGATACTACTGAGACAGTGACGAGACGGATTGACTAGTAATCATCGTCACTGCAAAACATTGCCCGCCGCCCTCGAGGTCGAAAGGTCTCACCCTATCACGAATACCACCGCTACGGTCCCAGGGCTGCCAGATCCTTACCTGACATCATTTGCACTACCGCTCCTACTATTACCACCAACTCCGTCATCCTTCCTCGTCGCCGCTGCCGCCCCTGTGCCTGCTCCCGCGACGACTCGAACGACCACTATACGCCGGCTTTCCGCATAATTACAGGCTAGCTTTTCTTGCAGTACGGCATCTGAAGAATTGCTTGCGCCGCCGCTCACTGTGTTGCATTAGTCTTCCGGTGACGGAGTATTCTTACATACCCTTTTTCTTTCTTTCTCTCGTTCGTCGAGTTTTTGGTTCCCGACTTCTCCATGGATACCAACCTATGGAGTCGCCGTACCAAGTGAGTGTCAAGTTTTTTGCGTTTTACTCCAGCACTTCCCCTCCACCTACCCCCCTCCCCGTTCCCCCCCGCCGCGAGGTCGATCACACATGGCTATAAACGGAAATCAACTCAACACATCCAGAACCGCTGACTGACATGCCCTTGTTTGCTCTCATAGCTCGAGCAAGCTCTCATTGACAACACCTGGGTCCGGCGGCCAGGTCGATAATTCGTCTTCACGCACATTCTCCAAGCGATTCGGCGGTGATAGCTCGTCGCACGGAAAGACCAACCCCTTCAACTCTATAACTACCCCGGGAGGGCTGGTGTCGCCCACGGCCGGCGCTTCCAGCGCTTTCGGCCTTGGGTCTGGCGCATTCGCCTCGTTCGGTTCGGCCAAGACCCCCAAGTCTACCAGCAACCCGTTCGAGACCACCCTCATCGGTCATTCCGCGAAGACACCCTCTGCTGAGAAATCTAACAAGGAGGGCGGCCTGAGCGGCAAGACCGTCGGGAAGGCTGCCTCCAGCGCCTCTCTTGCCGATGCCAACAAGAGGGCCCAGGGCGCAGTGTCCAACTCCCCGAGTTCGGGCCTAAATCACCAGCTGCGCAACAGCTGGGTCTTCTGGTATCGGCCCCCCATCTCGAAGGCCAACGGCTTCATCGAGTACGAGAAGACTCTGCACCCTATCGCCACCTGCGAGACGGCTGAGCAGTTCTTCGCTGTCTACCAGCACCTCAAGCGCCCCTCGGGTCTGCCGCTGGTGTCCGACTATCACCTGTTCAAGAAAGGAATTCGGCCAATATGGGAGGACGAAGAGAACAAGAACGGAGGAAAGTGGATTGTGCGCCTGCGCAAGGGTGTTGCCGATCGCTACTGGGAGGACATTCTGCTGGCTCTGATCGGCGATCAGTTCGGCGATGCCAGCGATGATGTTTGCGGCATTGTCCTCAGTGTTCGGAATGGCGAGGATATTCTCAGCATCTGGGCTCGGGCTAATGGCCAGCGGGTCCTGAAGATTCGGTAGGTTTTCACTCATTGGTTCCGGATAGTCACTCTGGAGATCTCGGGCTAACTTTGGCTAAACAGTGAAACCATGCGCCGGACCCTGTCATTCCCCTCCGAGACCAAGGTAGAATGGAAGAGTCACGACTCGAGCATTCAGCAGCGCACTGCCATTGAGGAGTCGCGTCGCGAAAAGGCGAACAACCGTGACCATAACCAGGGCGACAAGCGGACCACCAACAGACAGCAGCAGCAGACGGATAGCCGCCCGCAGCCTCTGAACACCTAGGCGCGGTTCGACGCGACGTCTATTCCGTCAATTTTCCACCGCGCGGCGATTCGCATCATCTAATGATGCTGAAGGCAATAACTTTACAGGACGTGTTAAGCGCGCGTCGGACATGGAGCGTTTTGAGATCAGGCGCTACCTCCGTACCCTCCGTACTTCTTTAAAGTAAGACATCTGTTACAGTATCCAAACGAAAAAGCAGCAGCAAGCATGCGTTATTGAGTTTTGGGCAACCCTTTTCGGTAGAAGCGGAAAAGAGGTGGTCCTTGGATTGGGAACGGTTATTTCCCTCTTCCTTCTACTGCGCCTTTTTATCTGAACTTCATTTACCCGCACGGCGTATCATTTTGATGGGATCATGGCGGGTTTGGAACGGGGTTAAAGGTCGGATGGATGAATGGACGGCTGGATTAAATGGGATGAAATTTTGACGGTGGACTAAGCTGAGCGAAATATTATAACATGTGCATGCTTGCTGGCGGTATGGTTCATTGATCTTTTGAGCGTGTAACTGTAGTGGTGAAGCATGGGATATATCAGATATCTGGTTAAGCGGTTGATCTCAGTGTTAGGCGTCAGAAAATCCCCACCTGGTGTCTTGACTTCGCATACATGCCTTTTCATTCGCACGGGCATGAATTACATTATGTTCATTCAAGAGTCATGGCTATTATCAAGTGTCTTCTTTTGACCTCTTCCCACCCACCCATCCACCTGTGATCCGATCATCACGCCTTCCCCTTCCCCTTACCCGGAGGAGGTTCCCTCCTCCTCTCCCAAATCTGCAAATAACTCTCACTCAAGTACAACAACTCGCTCCGCACCTTATCCACAAACAAATCCTGCGCCACCACCCACTCATCCGTCGCCTTATCCCTCAACTGCACCTTCCACGTCTTCCTCTCCTCTCCCACACTATCCGCCACATCCTCCTTGTTCCTAACCGCCTCGTGCACCACGTTCGCTACCAGATCATACCAGATCGGCTCCCCGTGTTGACCATGCTGCTGCGTCGGATCCGGCTCCACGTAAGGGCTAACATCCAGGTTGCGCGCGTCAAAAGTAACGATCGTCGGGTTCCTTTCTGAGACGAACTTGTTTTTGCTGAATCTTTTGATGTGGAAGACTAAGAAGGGGGGAAGGGGGTGTTGAAGTCGGTACCGCTTGCGCTGCGCGTTGAGTTCTTGGGCGGTTACGCCGTTGTACTTGGCTAGAATGGTCGTGAGGGGCACTTGGGGGATGATGTTGCGTTCTTGTTCGTCTTGGAACAGCGGGGCGGGGGGCAGGTCTAAAGTCAAAAGTAAGAAGCGGTTGGTAGAGGACTGCACGTCGGCGGCTTCTTCGAAGCGTAGTCTATCGTGCACTTGGTCGGCGCGCGCGGTGATGGCTTGTGATTCGACTTTGAGTTTTCCCTGGAAGATGTGCTGGATGACGGAGGAGTGGGGTTTGGATTTGGAGCCGCCGAGGCCCAGGTGGAGGTGGTTCAGGAACCAGGAGAGGAACTCGACTGGGTCGGATTGTTGCGTTAGGGTGAACTTTTTGTTGGAGCGGAGGGAGATTTCCTGCAGGAGTTCGTGGGGGGAGACGTGTGATTTGAAGGCGCGCGGGTTCCAGATCTTGCGGAACAGGATCGACGTGCGCTTGACTAGTTCGGGGGCGTTGGAGAAGTCTTCCAGCAAAAAGAAGTTGCGTAGGGGGGAGACGTGTGATAAAGCTTGCACGATCACGTTCAGGTAGTCGTTTTCCTTGATGTTGTTCATGCCGACGAACCCCGGCACGTATTCCTTCCCCGCGAGCGTGCGCGACACGTGCGGCTTGCGGTCCAGGTCCAGCACCTCCTGGCGCGTGTAGCGCGGGTCCGAGACGTACTTGATGTCGTCGAGCGATTTGGACTTGACTTCGTACCCCTCCGGTAGGACGTAGACCTTTTGGGTGCTCATGTTGATGTACACGTGGTGGCCCTCGTCGAGCGCGTGGAAGTAGGCGTGCGACTTGGGACCCCGACCCTGGAAGTACTTGCCGCATACGAGGCACGCGTAGACGTTGATGTTGGACAGACTGATGGAACATAGCTTCTCGAAGTCGAAGTCGAGAACGTTGCGGTCGATTGTGTCGAGATAGAGATCGTCGTAGCCTTCTGTTGGCGCGGCTTGTCGGATTGGCGCTTTCTCCTCAACCTCCTCGCCGGCCTCCAGGTCGTCATCCTCCTCGTCTTTTACTTCGTTGTTGTTTTCGCCATTGGTCTGTTCCGCCTTCTCCTCATTTGATCCTTCGCGTGTTTCGGCACCATTCTCGATCGCGCTTGCTGGAGTGAGACTTTTGTTGTAATCATCGTTCCTTGACTTCTTGGAAGCTGGCGAGAGGCCCTCCACGGCATCGAAGGCCTCTTCCGCTGGGCGTTTGAGGTTCGACATTGTGGACGGTTGATGATCGTTATCTTGCGGGTGATCGTCAATCTTACCCGGGGGGGGGGGTTTCGTCTCGTTGTGCTACCGTAGGAAAATGGGATGAATGAGTCGAATAGTGCTGTCGGATGTTCAGTGTGAAGTAAAGCTAAAATTCTGGTAAAGTTTCGAGGTCAAGTTGATCAATGGCACGACAGTCAACAGCGAAGGGAAGCCCATCCCGGCTGCTACGCAGCGCACTAGCGAATGGATGTGACGCTGAAACCGCCCCACAGGAGCTCCAGTTGCCTGCCGGGTGGACCTGTGCTCCGGCAAACAACCGGCAGCTGCGGGGACCACCTGCACCTCCGCCGTCACACCCCCACTTTTCCCGACTTCAACCCGTTCCATCTCCCGTCCAAGTGTCACTCTTCCAAGCTTTATCAATAGCCGGCTTTCCATGGCACCGGAAGTTTCATGAGAGATTCTACCATTCCCCCGAATTCTTGATATGGATTCAGGAACGGATTGTATGATATTCTTCGATGTATGCCATAAGGGTTGACGTCTATCAACAGTTTCCTCGCGGAAGTTTGTCTATCCCTAGGTACCAGTGTCCGCCTCTTAAGCCTTTCGTTTCTATTCCCAGCCAACTTTACATCACAAGGCAGTCCTAAGCCGTTGTGCGCTCGTCCACTTCCGCGCGAGCATTCCTGGTGATGCCCTCACTAGGGAAAGTTGCTGCCGTCGCAGGCTCCGCAACATCATTAAGGTTCATTCCTGGCTCCATCTGTCCTTCCATTTCCTCCTCATCACGTTCGGCCTCTTCTGCCTCCTGGGCCGTGGCCTCACCGGACTGCAATCCAGCCTCACTACGACCAGATTCTGCGCCCATGCCGATGATGTTGATCCACCTCCAGGCCTCGATCGACCCAGGCGATTTCTTCTCGCCGTTCTTTTCCTCTTCAATGTCTCCCTCATTGCCCTTGGCAAGTTTCTTCTCAAGAATGGCCTTATCCTGGTGTATGCCTCCATCGACGCCCTTTTTCTCCTTCTTGAGTTCAATATTCTCCTCGGTTCCGCCTTCCACAAGGTCACCGTACCAGGTTCTCGCAACGCTGACCCCGTTCTCTCTCAGGAACTGCAGAATAGCGCGCGTATTCAACCGGAGAATCCGCTCCGGTTGCTCTCCCTCAAAGATTTTCTTGACTGCCCACGGGAACAGCACACCAAAGTCGCTCTGATTGAGATGGGCACTGTTCTGGACATAGAACATGCTAGGCTCGCTCAGTTTTGTTGCTGCTCCCTTCTTTTTCTTGGCACCTGGTCTCTCGAACGCCGCCTGCGAAACGACCTTGGCCAAAGGGTCGGGGGAGACAATCCGTGCTGTGCTGTGCATATTCTCCTTCCATTTGTAGAATGCCTCGGACTCGATGGCCAAAATGCCGTTGCCACCGACGGGAGAGGCAGCGGTGGGAGAATACGCGGGCATCGGCAAGTTGAAGAGAGGGGCGGAGGCGGCCGAGAGGATAGGGAAACACCACATGTCGAGCAGAAAGGTCGGTGTGTTTTCGGTGATTTGTCGACGGATGGCAGAGTTTTCCATTGGCCTGAAGAGAGGGTTATCCCACTTGGCGATGTCTGGGTGGTCGGCATAGTATGTGCTCTTGAGCACCTGAACTATGGTTGCGGAGCCGAAAGAGTGGCCGCCAAAGATCATCTTGCCAGGCTCATGCACATCAAGTTGTCCAGTAAACTGATACAGAGCCGACAGCGGGGTGGGAGTCGGTGTGCAGATGTTAGACTTGATGATATCGTTGTCGCCAAGGTCAATACGGTGAATCGCTTCCATGAGAAGACCCATTTCCCATGCGCGGATCCGGATCTGAGTCTCACGCTTGGCCCAAACTTCGGGTGTATGGACGTGCTGGATGCGAAGACAGCGTACGATATGCGACGACTTGGGGTCTTTGGGATCGCGGATAACGGATATGGCTGCGCTGGCGTCTCGATGCTCGGGACAGAACACCACCATGCCATGAGACGCTAGGGATCCGGCAATATGACTGTAGGCATTCCGACTACCGCCGAGTCCGTGAGAGAAGAGGACCGTTGGCCATCGAGATTGCGGATTGCCAGCCGACTGAGGAGATAAGAGCGTGGCATTTGCGTGAACCGGGATTTTGATGTAATGAAGATGTCTGGGCAAGAATCTGGATACAAAGTCAGCTAAATCTGATTATTGGTGATACGGGTGATGGAGTACTGACGATAGAACGGATGCGACTCTGGAACTCAGCCCAAGAAACTGACTATAAGCCCAAACAGCAAGACGCTGAGGAGGCGGTAGCCAGGTGATGCCCTCATTGTTTGTGTCAGGAGTAGCAGGATAGTATATCCTGAACTGAATGGTGTGGATGTGATCAGCTTCGTTTGGGGTTGCGCTCACAGAGCCAATTTCCGATATGGGGATTTCGACGTCTACAGCGCCCACTTTGTAGGGCCCGGTATACTCTGGAAACGCCGGAACAATGCTCGGCAGGAAAGAGAAGACCATATTTGCTGTAGAGTGACTATCGGGTCCGTCTTATATTGATGTCGAGATCCTTAGGACAGGAGGATATTGAGGATAAACCCAAGAAATTCCAGGGATATTGATGAAAAAAGATTCCAGAGCAGACGAGCCCCGGCCTAATTTATGGCACGAACAACTTTTATAGATGGAGTCTCGGTCGTTGTTCCCATTCTGGATGCCTAGATTCATCCGTCATCCAAACATTTTGGGAAAGCGGGTACGTACACTTCATCGTCAAGTCTTGGCATCGGCGCACTGCTGACCAAGGCGACTTTCACCTGAAGATTTCATTGTGGGTAGAAGGCGCAGTGATCTGATCTGAATGGACAAGGGAAGGAACTTGCTCAGGAACAGACAGGGTGCGAGGGTGGCTGTTTCCAATCTTTGAAAGGAACACAACCGATTCGATGAACTTTGAGGGTTAGGGTACAGTACTACATGTACATAATGCGTCTCCCGCCCCATCAGCCAAGACCAACGAGCTTGGACAAATCATCAACTCGACATCAAACAACCAACCTTCTCATCATCTCATCGCAAGCACTTGTACTAACATCCGGATGGGCCGCCTGTGCCAAAGGATGTGGCTCCGGTAAGCGCCCAACTCATCGGTTCGGTGATATTCGCAAAGTCGCCCATGTGTTGAGCATCCAACATCTGCAGTGCAGGCGTCAAATCATTAGCAGAATGGCCAAGACACCGTGAAGGACAGAACACTCACCAACATATCCCAGTCATCCATCATCCCCAGCAGCGTTTCTGTTTCATACGTGGCCGCTAACGCGTCTGTTTCAAACTGTCGGTGTTGTTGTGATTCCACCCCCCCTCCTGCCTCTCCCTGTCCCCATCCTAGCCCTTGCCTTTGCCCAGAATCGGTCTCTCCACCGCTCGCCATCCTCATCCTCGTCTCCCTCTCCAACATGTCCTCCAGAAGCGGCACACACTTATCCACAACCTCATCTGCCGCCTTCACCAGCACCTGCGCAAGTGCCTCGTCTCCTTCCAGGCCTTTCATCATCCCTTCAATCTGCGCCGACACCATACTAGCGAACAGGTGTCCCTTCACGTTGGTCTCGCCCGCGTTGATGCTGCGCATGGTCCAGTCCTTGGCCTCGGTCACCATAGCGAGCAGGTCCGGTCGCAGCAGTGATCGATTTACGGGAGAAAGACTTGTTTCGGCTTCTTCTCTGAGCTGGGCGCGCAGCTCGCCGAGGAGGAGCATGCTTACTTGAATCCCTGCGTTGCGGCAGAAGCCTGCACCGTGAGAAGCCAGGCGGCAAATGTCTTGCTGAGTGGCATCTGACGAGGAAGGAGAAGTTGGCAAAGGGTTGACGACACGCCAGATCTTGAAGCAGGATTCAACGACGACCTTTCGCGAGAAGGCGTAGGCAGCTTCGTGGAGGGCGGCGCTGTAGAAGGGAATGTGAAGGGCGGAGAGGTCACGGTTGATGACGAGATCGATGAATTGAGACGGGAAGAGCAGAGCGGATGACGATGACCCCGGCCAGCAAACCTCGTTTAAGTTGCGAGAAAGCACTTGAAGCGTTCGAGTGAGGGTTCGATACGCTGCTCTCAGATCTGCATCGAGTCTCAATGATTCATGATATGCAGATGCCATATCACCCTGGCGACGAGTCGATCCGAAGTCGTTCAGAAATTTTGCGATCGCAAGCCTGATGGGAAGGATCTTCCGCATGGCGATTGCAACGGCCGTTTGCGTAAACTCACTTTCCGGTTGCGTCACTACGGGTGAATGGTCGCTTCCATCGTCTGCAGGAGTTTCCACAAGCTGCTCATCGTGGAAGTTACCCGGCGGCTCTGTGTCATAGTCATCGAGCGATATCTGCGGCGGTGCTCCGGCATTCATACTACACGACACCGTTATCTCAAGCACGGTATTCCACAGCCGCCGGTGCATTTCGGCGGCAAAGATTGTCCTCTTCGGGAGGTGCGCCGGATCTCTGTGCAAACCCATGTACAACGCCGTCCTCAGCAAGGAACCCGCCGAGATCCAGATCAGATTTCCACCTAGACCGGCCGTTTCACGCGCTAGCAATAGCAGGATATCGGTTTGTAGGGACTTGATGTTCAATCGGGACTTGAACTCTGGTTCCGAGGTGAATGTGAGCGCCTCATACACCCAGCGGATGGCAGAGGGGCGGAGAGAAAAGTCTTGGTCGTAAACGGTGGCGCCAATGGCAAGCACGAGCTTGACTTGGACCAGGAAGGCCATGTCGACATGTTGCGGCTGTTGATTCGGATGCGGATGCGCCGGCACTGCTTCCCAGAGCGCCTCATAGTCTCTCTTGAAGGTGGGGATGTGCAGGACCCTGTACAAGGACTCAAAAGTCCCGAGATAACAGTCGACGAGTTGGTCGGCAATCTCCCTTGGGGGCAGATTACAAGTGGGTATGGTCGGCCACGGCGGAGTCCTTTGAGCCTTGATGATTCTAGCTAAGGCTTTGCACTTTTCCACGCCGGCTATGGACTTATTTGCGGCGCCGTTGCGGACTAGGGGCTCGAACACTTTGAAAATATCCAACAGCTGTGTCGGTGCATATGGTCAACAAGGGCTTACAGTGCCAACAAGGACAAACGGATGTCTATCGAGGTTTTCACTCACCAAGATGACTCCATTGAGCCAATGACTCTGACCGAACAGACGGCTTTTGTGGAAAACATTGACAATTCGGGAGGTGCTGGCCGTTTGAGTAACGAACGTTCCTGCGAGCGAAGACTCGTGTGTAGCTGTTGGACTTGAAGAAGCTTCTGGGTTTGAGGACCGTGAAAGTGCTGCTTTGGACAACTGTTCCTCAAGCTCCCGAATCCTCCTTCTCAGTACATCGGGATCTGAGCTAGAGACTGAGGTCGTAAATTGATTCGTTGCAACAGGTGAGTGGGCTGAGCTAGGGTTACCAACGCAGGACGAAGCTTTTGAGGAGTGGCCTGAGACGACAGTTGAAGTTCCGCTTGTTGACGGGGTAGGAAACGGCGGTACTGTGAAGAAAGAATCTGGAACCGGGACCGACCGGACAACTGGACCCGGCCGGACAAGGCTTGGGGCTTGGTCTTTGGGGGTATCACAAGCAAGCGGACGTGGTCTTTGCGGCGGTAAAGGCTGAGGAGGAGGGTGGACCTGATAAACACAGCCGTGCACGTTCTTGGAGCGAATACAGTTGCTGCAGGGTGTCTCCCGATTGCACCGGACTTTACGCCTCCGGCAAAGAGCACACGATCTGGATCCATTAGCCTCGCGTGTTACAATATTTGTGATCATCGGAAGGGGTACGACAAGGCACTTACACTTGTGGCCGTAGCCTCAGGGGCCGACGTTCGGGCTCCGCCATAGTCAACAAGGACTGTCCTCCGAAAGCCGTGCAAGTCGTCTCCGTGTAGCCAGGCCCACTCCGAAAGTGACAATCCGATTGAGCGATCTTGGTGTAGCTTGACAACACAAACAATAGAATATGCTGGATCTTTTCTGCAAACACCAATTCTCGGGAAAGACAAGAAAAGAGTAATTTGGTTGAAGAGAAGCAGGACTGTCAGCGAGCTGTTCTGAAGGACGCAGTCTCCATGGAATGCGTTCTTTGTTTCTGTCGCCCGCCATACTCCGAGCTTACACCCAAAAGACAAGGGTATGATTGGCTCGCTGCTCCGAGTCCGAGATAAGCTCCGAATATCTGACATGTCCGCCGTCCATCAGACCAACCAACAGATCGGGCACGTTGGTGATGGTACGCTACATCCCCGAATGGCTTTGAGAATAAACCAGAATTGCCATATTAGTTGCGGTGGATGGATTTCGGGATCAAGGAAGTGTATATAACTTGAGAAACCGCAAGCCGTATGGATTGTCAGGCAAAACGGAGGGATTCTCTAGGAACTGTGTAAATCAAACTTTGACACTCACTCAAGACAACACCAAGTACCCCTTCTAAGTCGACTTCATCATGTCAAACCCACCTCTTCGCACCACAGCCCCTCGGCAGTCTATCGCCTTAACGGACAAATACCACTCCTCACCACCCTGCACCGACCTCGATACCGGCAACGACACCGACAAAGACCCCAGCCCCAACCCCATCACCCCCGACTCCGACCTCGACCCAGATGTTATTCACTCCCCAAATGACGCGGCCACCATCTCCCCCGCCCCCGACGGCGGCCCCCGCGCCTGGCTCGTCGCCTCCGCCTCCGCCTTCATCTTCTTCTGCGCCCTCGGCTACTCCAACGCCTTTGGAATTTTCGAGCAATACTACCTGACCTCCCCCTTCTCCCCCCTCTTTTCGTCTTCCTCCCACAATTCTTCCCACACCTCCTCCTTGTCCTCCTCCTCAAAGATAGCCTGGATCGGCTCCCTACAATCCTTCCTCTCCTTCTTCACCGGCCTCTTCGCCGGCCCTCTATTCGACCGGTACGGCGCCGCTGCCACCGTCCGTCCCGGTGCTGTGCTGTTCATCTTTGCTGTGATGATGACTAGCTTGTGCAAGCGGTATTGGCAGTTGATGCTGGCGCAGGGGGTTTTGGGTGGGGTTGCTATGGGGTTGTTGATGTTCCCTGCTATGGCGGCGGTGGCGCAGTGGTTTGATAAGAAGAGGGCGGCGGCGTTGGGGCTGGCGGTTAGTGGGAGTTCGGTGGGGGGCGTGGTTATTCCGATTGCGTTGGGGAGGATGTTGAATGGTGGTTCTTCTTCTGCTGGTGCTGGTGGGGATGGGGAGGGTTTAGGAGGAGGAGGAGGGAAACTGGGGTTCGGGTGGTCGGTCAGGATCATCGGGTTCGTGATGTTGCCGCTTTTGGGATTCGCGAGTCTGGCGATTAAACCGCGACTGCCGCCGCGGACGACGAGCTTCTTTCTGGTGAAGGCGTTGAAGCAAAAGGACTTTGTGATGTTGGTGGTTGCCATCTTCTTTCTGTTTTTGGGCATGTTAACGCCGTTGTTCTTCATCCCGACGTATGCCGTCTCGAGAGGGGTGGATGCGACGCTGTCTAGTTACTTGCTGGCTATCGTCAACGCGGCGTCGACTTTTGGGCGTATTATCCCTGGGGTCTTGGCTGATCGGGTGGGAAAGCTGAATGTCCTGGCGGTGGGCGGAGTGGCGAGCGGGATCATCATCCTCTGCTTTAACAAGGCGGAGACGACGGCTGGGTTGATCGTGTACTCGGTGATTTATGGGTTTTCTTCTGGGATGATTATTTCGGGAGCGTCTGCCGCCCTGACGGTTTGTCCGAGAGACCCCAGAGATCTGGGAACGTATATCGGTATGGGAATGGCGTTGGGCTCGATTGCTGTGCTGAT
This sequence comes from Neurospora pannonica FGSC 7221, assembly GCA_009805235.1. Classification (NCBI taxonomy): domain Eukaryota; kingdom Fungi; phylum Ascomycota; class Sordariomycetes; order Sordariales; family Sordariaceae; genus Neurospora; species Neurospora pannonica. The sequence goes on from RANY01000023.1 coordinate 18,874, forward strand.
TGGACCTCCGATCAATGGGAAGCTCATCGATGTGTATGGGGGATATCTCGAGTTGTCTATCTTCAGCGGCGTCATGTGTCTTTTCGGTGGGCTTGTGACAATTGCAAGCAAGATGGTGACGCCGCAGGGAATTTTCGGAAGAGTGTGAAACGGTGGGAGGCAGGCGGTTTGCAAATTGAAAGGAAGGAAAGTTCAAAATGGCCCTAAGGCCACCTTCGATTCGTGTGTAGTAAATGCAACGCGATCATGAGATTCGTGTACTTTTTTCTTGCCGCAAACGCAGAAAAAGAAATAGGTATAGATAGATAGCCAAAGAAAGATAGAAAACTCTCCGCACCAGCAACGCCAAACAACTTTTCACTTACCAAGCGAGGTTCCCACGTAACCAAGCTCTGCCAACTTCCTCTTCCTAATGCAGCGCACCCATATCCACCGCACTAACAACTCCCAGTCACACACAGCTCCGGACTCACTCACCCCCTCAATCCTCCCGTCTCGTGAGCGTCGAATGCAGCTTATGCTGCCTCATCAACGAAACAGCCACCAACCCCACTGCCGCCATCCCCAGCGCCGTGAACCACACGCCCCTAAACGCCGTCATGAACGACTCCATCACGCCCTCCCTCCACGCCAGAGGCAATCTGTTCAGCTCCCCCAAATCGTCCCTAATCCTGCCAATCTCCTCCTCCGCCCCCGGCCAATCACCGAACCGAGCCCACAGCTCCGTCTTCAGGATATTCTGGTACACCGTCGACGCAACCGTGATACCCACCGTCGCACCGACCGACCGGAAAGCGTACGTAGCGCTTGTAATCACGGCCTGCTGCGAGTGGTCCACCGCGGCGATACAGGCGACCATGGTGACGGTCAACATGCCGCCGTAGCCGCCTCCGATCATAAAGAGGGCGACAAAGACAATCCAGCCGGGAGAGTRCTGGCCTAGGGTGGTGAGGACGGCGACTCCCAGGACGAGTGTCGAGACGAGGGCGATGCCCAACGCCTTGTACTTGCCCGTGTGCTTCATGATCAGGCCCGAGCCGAAGCTGGTGAAGCAGACGGCCAGCGGGGAGGCGAGCAAGCGAAGACCGGCTTGGGTAGGGGTGTGGCCGAGGACGATCAGGTAGATGGGCACGTAAAAGGTGAGCATGAGGGTGACCATGGTGCACATGAGGTTGGTGACGCAAGCGGTGAAGACGGTGCGGTGGGCGAGCAGGCGGACGGGGATGATGGGTTGGGTGTTTCGGGGACGGGACTCCCAGTAGATGAAGCCGGCGAGCATGACGAAGGATAGGGGAATGCTGGTGAGGACAAGCGGGTGCGTCCAGGGAACGACATTGCCGCCGGCGTTGAGACCCAGGAGTAGGAGGATGAGGAAGGCGATGGTGAAGAATGAGCCCAGGAAGTCGATGCGCGAGATGAGCGACTTGTTGGAGACTTTGGGCGGGACCTGGATGAGGAAGTAGACGAGCACAGCGGAGACGAGACTGACGGGAACTTGGACGAGGAAGGCAAGGCGCCAGCCCCAGGAGGAGGTGTCGTTAAGGAAGCCACCAAAAACACCACCAAGCATGGCACCGGCTCTGAAAAACTGTGTCAGTAAGAACCTCCTTGAGGATCCAGAATGCAATAACAACTTACCCATAGAAGATATTGCCCAACCCCTGAACCACACCTCTCTTCCTCAAAGGAACCAAATCCGATCCCAAAAAGGTGCTGATACTCATCAACCCTCCACCGCCAATACCCGCAATGACGCGGCCAAGAATCATGGTCTGCTCATTCTTAGCCACACCACAAATCAGGTTACCCAGCGAGAACAGAACATTGCTAAACACCAGACCGGGGCCGCGCCCAAAGATGTCAGTCATACGACCGGACAAGGGCTGGCAGGCTGCATTGGCGATGAGATAGGCGGTAGCTATCCACGACAACAGGCTCAGGGACTGGAACTCGCTCGCGATGGGCGCCGACAGCGTGGCGATGATGCTGGCGTCAATGGCACCGAGGAAGACGCCCACCCAGGTTGTGCCAAAGATTACGACCAGACGGGTGGTAGAGAGCTCATCGGCTACGACGGTTATTTCGCCATCACCGGTGCTGTCGACATCGTCGCCGTCTTCGGCGGCCTCGGTGACGGGTTTGTTGGCCTCGAGGGTGGATTCGCTCAGTAGTGGTGTTGTCTCGTCGTGGACGTGACGACTGCTTCCGGGAGCGGCGACGACCCGGTCCCCATTCGAGGGGCCAGTTGTGTTTCCCGTCATTTTCTAGAAGATGGGGCGTATTGCTGTCCCGCGCGATGATTCCGAGTCAAACCCAGAGATAAAAAAAAAAAGCTAAAGAAAGGATCCCGCGCCAGCTCAATGAGACACGACGCCTTGAGCTCCAGTACCGATCTGCTGCGTGAGATTTAGCATCTATGTAGTCATCAGTGTAAGCTGGGAGATATCAATGTACCTTGGTATCACCGGAGGACCCGAGTCCGAGACAATTGATGACGGGAGGTGCTGTTGTGCGACTCTCTTGTAACGGAGATTGCCCGGTCGTCCTTTTTTGTCATTCAAGAAAAGAATTTGGATCAAGACATCCGGACGCGCAACATGCACGCCGATATGGCGTTACCGGTAGCCAATGCCGTTCACGGCCCCAGTGGACCGTAAATAGTTAGTGCGATATCCGGATTGGTGAGCAAGTCGGGCGGGGCAATCCTCCAATCTGTTTCACTGAGTGCGACTTTGTCTCGGACATTCGAGGATTCAGATTCGGACATTCGCTACTCTGTCAGCCACCTTTGCTTGAAGAGTCATTCGGAGGGCGTGTTAGTGTCAGCTTTGGGATGATCATGCTGTTGGTCATCAAACTCGTAACTCGTAAAGCCGTGTTGAAGCCATTGACTCAAAAGCTGGTGCCAGGTCAATGACGTGCTCCAAACAAAGAAGTATGTTATGGGTTAGGGTTGGATATGGGCCTACAGTGACGCCAAGCAAACTGGAGAGTGGGATCGTGTAATTCAGGGGTAAAATAAACAAATGATTTGCCATGTACAAGTTCAGTGTCACACAGCAAGATCTGTGTACAACATGCACATGACGATCGAATCGTCAAAGATACTGCTGGCTTATGTACGCAATTGATTGATGATAGTTGCTTTTAATCCCATGGTATCTCATACAATCTCTTACACATCTAGCCTCTTTTAGCCAACCCAGAACCCAAGTCCCAACCAAACACGCTATGCTCCTGAATTCCCATCAACCAGATCCAAGTACACTGCGGGAACAAATGATGCAAAGACACAGTCATGCCTTCATCTACTCTTCATCACTGCTGTCAATGATGAATCCGCCCCTTGCTCTTGGCCTTTGGCGAGCAGCCACCACTGGCTGATCGTCCTCGTCTTCGTCTTGATCATCCACCGCCATTTTGTTTATTCTCCTGCCTAGCCCCTCACCTGGGCTGGACGGTAAGGGCGCCTCGTTGGTGGTCGTGCGTTCGTTCGCCGAGTCCAAGTCCATGGCATCCTCCTCCTCATCTTCCTCTTCTTCGTCTTCTTCATCATCGCTGATCTCCACAGCTGCCCTCTTCTTGGCTGCCGCAGGCCTCCTTGCCGGTCGTTTTGGCGGTGCCGCCGCCTTCTTTCTCGAGGTCTTACTCTTAACCTGTTTCGTCGGCAATTCTTCATCACTGTCCTCCTCTTCCTCTTCCTCCTCCTCCTCTTCTTCGGAATCAGAAGCGACCTGCTTCTTCCTCCGCTTCGCACCCCTCCCCCCTTCACCCTCACTCCCGTCACCACCAGCCTCATCCTCCAGCACCGCCTCCCACGCACTCTTTCCCACCTCGTTCGCCTGCGACAACCCAGCCAGCGACCCAAGCATGCTATCAAACGTCGAGTCCTTCGCCTCCTGCCTCTTTCTCTCGCGCTCAAAGAACTCCCGATCCCGCTCATCGTCCGTTTCATCGTCGCTTGCGTGCACGTACATCTCACTCTTGATCTTTCTCATCTTCTCCAACTCCTTCTCCCTCCTCTTCCTCGCCCGTTCAGCCAAGATTTCATCCGACACCCCTTCATCTTCCTCATCTCCACTACCAGCTTCTCTCCGGCGTCTGCGCTGCCGCTTCTTCTGCGGCCTAGCGTCCGGCCTGCGCGCCGTGGGACCGCCGGGAGCAAAGAGGAAGTCTTCGCCGATACCGCCTTCGTCGTCGTCGTCACCGAGGAATCCACGGATTTCTTCGTCGTCATCGTCATATGCGGCACGTGTCCTGCGGGAAGCGGCGGCGGACTTGCGCCGGAGCTGGTCTTCGGCTGAGCCGCCATCCTCAAAGGTGGGAGGTGAGAATTCGGCTTTGTTGATGAGGTCGATGGTATCTTGGATCGCCTCGGCGGTGTGGCTGCCTGGGAGAATCCAGGTCGAGTCGGGGGTCTCATCGAGAGTAGGGGTGAGGCGCTCCATACCTACCAGACGCATGAGAAGACGGAGGTGCGGGTTCTTGAACATGGCTGTGCGGCGCGCCTCGGTGTCAGGGCGGATCGTGATATGTGGCGGTGCTGATTTGTTGGAGCTCTCTTCGGCAGCTTCACCGTCAGCGGCGCCCTCGGTAGTCGTTGCCATGGCCTTGTCTACGTTCTCCCAAGCTTGCCGTTCGCTCATTGCACTTGTTAGTTGATCCTTGAGCCACTGCAAATGTTCGGTTTGCTGTTTGTCGATGAGTACGCTGACCGCAATGCCAATCTGCTCATCGCGCTCTGTGGCCCGCTTGAACTCCAGCTCGGCACCAGGTCGTGGAGTAATTGTGGTGGTCGGCTTCTCATATCCATGCTCCAGGAAGTGTGTTGTGCTGCCGATCTTGGAAAAGAGCAACTCGGTAAAAAGAGCGGGCCGCTCTTGGAGCTTTTTGACACATTTCCGGATTATCTGCTTAGAGAGCTCCTCCCACTCCTTGAACATCGGCGAGCTTTTGTCTAGGGGCTCGGGGCCTTTCACCATGTTGTAAAAGAGATTGATAATATCCAGTCGGAACAGCATGATGCTCAGTTCCTGCTTGAAGGCAACGCGGTAGAAATAGCGATGAGCGCGCTTCAGCTGCGCATCGTTCAAATCCCGATAGAATTTGGTGAATGCGACAAATGTGTCGACAACACCCTGAGGAGCGAATCTGATGGCGAATTTTCCAAACTCGAACTTGCGCTCCTGAGTGACGCGCTCTGCATGTTGCTCATCGTCAGCAGATTCGTCGGCATCATTGTCTTCGGGAACGCCAACGTCTTCTGCTTCCTCGCCGGGAGCTCTAGCTGCAGCGGCAGCGGCAGCTTTAGCAGCCTTCTTCTTTCGGCGGGCTCGCTTCCGCGAGCGCACCTGCAGATCGACATTCTGCTTAGAGTAACCTTCCAGGATGCGGAGGAAGGTGTGGACCAGCTCAGTTGCGGCATCAAGGTATTCGAAGCCTTGATCCTTGTATGTTCGAGCAATATTCGCGATAAGGTCGTGGGTTGTCTCTTCGTAGAAAAGACGGCTAAGGGTGTTTTCGGCGATCTCCTGGTCCTCTTCGTTGGGAGACTCGGACATCTCCTGGACTGTGAGGAAGATCTGGGTGTAACAGCGCATGACGGAGGTAAGCAACTGCCAATCCTTGTCACTATAAGACCGGTCAAGCGCACGGTTCATGGAAGCGAACATTTCCTGTTGGAGCACAGCTGCAACGAGGTTAAAGCTGTTCACCTCCTCTCCGGCTGCGGACGTCGACTTTGACTCCTCCCTTTTGGCCTTTCTCCGCATCCGCTCGGCTTCGAGGAACCAGGCGACAAGGTAGAAGAACTGGCTCTTATGCTGGTTCAACACATGCAATGCCTCCCGGTCGATCGATTGCCTCACATGCAGAAACAAGGGGTTGAAACCCGAGTCGAGGAAGTCTTGGACGAATGATCGAAGCTGCTGCCGAGCTCTTTCATCTAACGTCACTGGAGGACCAAGGTCTTTGGGCTCCATCTCGGGTTTTCTCGCCCTCCTCGGTGGTCTGAATGTTTTTGAGCTATCCATCTTCCTCTCCCGCGTCTTTGCGTCCAAAAGTGCCTCTTGACCAGACACTGTCACCATCTTGCCGTCTGCCCGTTTCACCCAGATCATAGTCCCAAATCGACTATGCCGAGTGGTCGTGGTTTTGTTGTAGGATTTCAGCATAGCGGCTTCCTTGCGCATCTCCGATGCCAGCTCTTGTCCCTTGGCTTTGTTGAGCTGCTTTTCGCTGACAAAGAGTGAGCTGGGGTCAACTCTCTTGACAAGGTGAAAGATGATTTCCATAACGACTACATCCTCGGTGCGGAAATCCTCGCCCATGTTGGAGGCAAGAGTAAGTAGAGTCAAGAATATGTCTTGGTACGAGAAGGCATCAATGGTGGCCGACCTGGATACCTGTGTCTCGTCGCCTTCGTACTTGACACCTTGAGGAGGTGCGATCATGGCAACATTCCTCAGGAAGAAGAGAATGAGCTTGATGATGGCCTGGTCACGGGGTGTCCGCTCGCCAATAGGCATGGCCATGGAGGGCAGGGCCACCCTGACGGCGGTGTTGAGGATGGGTATCGCATCGAAGTTTATGATGGCGCGCTTATAGCCAAGCTGGGCAAGCTGCAGGACGGGCATGTGACGATGATGGTTGATGGTCATTTCCGCGCGCTCCTTCTCTATGGGCCAAGTAAGGGGCACCATGACCTCGAAGCAGGCTAGGGCGATACGGGCCTTGTACTTGCTGTCGGTTTCGCTCTGGGGCCATAGTGTCAAGATCTGGAGCAGATCGCCGCCGACAAGGTTCGCTTCAGCCAGGCATCTGGCGACGTCCATGCGATTGGTCTTTTCATCGTAGAATCGGATCCATTTCTTCAGGTCGCGCAAGACGTCGAGCGCTTCGTCACCGAGTTTGTAGCTTCCATCGTCGTCCACGCTGTAACCACCGAGCTATTTGAGTCGCCAGAATCAGTACATGCCTATTCCCCAAGTGTCGTGTCCACAAAGCGTCCAGAAGGAAACATACCGCCGAGACCAGATTGGTGATGTGTGCCCGCACTTCCGGGTGGACGACATCGTCGTTGATGTCTGCGGCCTCCATTTTGCCCAGATATCACTACGTCCAAGACTAGAACTGTGTCATATGAGCACCACACAAACTCTCCTCGGCTCTCAACTTGTTCTGGATATCGTTTGGTTATCGCATGGGTGGTGTCATTAGTCGGCGCACTTCCTCGGGAGACGCGTTTGCGGTGGTGGGAGACGCGTCGAGCGTGTCGCACTTTTAATGGAAATTCATGGTATCAAAGTCTTGGCTAGCTTATCTTCCTATACGTTTTACATGATCTCTTAAAATTCTAGGTCTTTACCCCGATTTCGACCCCGTGGAGAGCTGCGGACAAGGGGATGAACGATCCCGAATTGGCCAATCAAGCCCGCAATGGCCCCTGAACTGCGGTGGGTTAGCGTAGCCCATACGCCCTAAAACCGACTCCCTTTTCCCCGCCTAGAGCCGCCCGTAGCCCCTGTGCCCCCGTGGCACGGGTCGGGCTTGTGACATCGAATTGAAGACGGGGACGGCCGAGGTTAACCGAATCGGACAACTTCACATGTCGCATCGTCGCATTCGCATTTTCTAGTCTTCCACTTTCTCTGTCTGTTTCCTTTCAGTCTCCCACAGCTATAGCGTCTGCTTTGTTTATCTTCGCCGTGACCATCTCGCAAAATGTTCGCTAGAACCCTCGCCCAGAAGCTGCCCACCGGCGCTCGCGCCTTCAGCTCGACATGCGCCCGCAATGCTGCCGAGGTCAAGAAGCTCGGTGTCGTTGGCGCCGGCCAGATGGTGAGTTCGTCCCATGTCATTCATATGCCATCCATATCTTCAACCACAACAGCAACAATAGCTAACTTGTCCTCCTCCTCCTCCTCCTTCAGGGTCTGGGTATCGCGCTCGTCGCCGCCACCAAGGCCGGTGTCCCCGTCACCCTCGTTGACGCCTCTGAAACGTCTCTAGACAAGGGCCTCGCCTTCGCCGACAAGCTCCTCAGCAAGGACGTGGCCAAGCAGCGCATCACGCAGGACGAGGCCGACGCCGCCCGCGCCCTGCTCCAGCCCACTACCACGCTCGACGACCTGTACTCTGTCGACTTCGTGATCGAGGCCGTGCCCGAGATCCCCTCGCTCAAGTTCGACATCTTCTCCAAGCTGGCCGAGATCTGCCCCAAGCACGCCATCCTCGCCACCAACACCTCCTCCATCTCCATCACGCGCATCGCCGCCTCGACCACCAAGGACCCCAACGACACCTCCAACAGCTCGCGCGTCGTGTCCACGCACTTCATGAACCCGGTGCCCGTCCAGAAGGGCGTCGAGATTATCAGTGGCCTGCAGACCAGCCAGGAAACGCTCGACACGGCCGTCGAGTTTTGCAAGAAGCTGGGCAAGATCCCTTCGGTCTCCAAGGACAGCCCGGGCTTCCTGGCTAACCGCATCTTGATGCCTTACATCAACGAGGCTATTATTTGCCTTGAGACCGGCGTTGGCGACCGCGATTCTATTGATGCTATTATGAAGAACGGCACCAACGTGCCTATGGGCCCCCTCCAGCTGGCTGATTTCATTGGTCTTGATACTTGCTTGGCTATTATGAAGGTGCTGTATGAGGAGACGGGCGATTCCAAGTATAGGCCTAGTGTGCATCTGCGCAACATGGTCGATGCTGGCTGGTTGGGCAAGAAGAGCGGTAAGGGCTTCTATGATTACCAGTAGACGTCTGGTCAGAAAATGCGGAGGAGTGTTTGATAGCGAAGAACGGGCGACATGAATTGAAGCGCCGCATGTTCATTTTGGATAGCTTGACGGTCTTGGGGGGCATAGGTACCATTTGTACCAGGCGATATCGCTGCGCACACGGCCAAAAGGGGACGGTGACATTTGTAAACAACAGGACCGGGAATGGCACCGGGTAGAGAAGCTCACTCGACAGTTAGCCCGCAAGAGGATGTGTTTCCAGCGACGAAAGTTTGCATAGACAATGGGTATATAGAGAAGTCAATTTGGATAGTATAATGCATAACTTTTGTCAACCATTCTTCTACATGTTCCATTCGAAAGACCATGTAACCACCTCCGTTAACTCCTGTCACTGTCGTTTACCAAGGATTTACCAATGCTCATCGCCTCCGCAGTGTAATCCCTTTGTAGTCAACTATCGTATTATTGAGGCTCGGGATCACTTTCCCGAACGTTCGTACAGCAGCGCGATATCGGTGTTCCGCCGACAAGCAATAATCATCACTACTCCTCAGTCCAAGTTTTGATCAGCGCGGTTATTCCAGCATCAAGCAAAGCACATAGCAAATATTAGACAAGCAGTCACTGAATAAATACATGGCAATACTCGCTACCTCTATTCGTAAAAGAACGAGACAAAAAAGTGAGAAAGGAGTAACGCAGATGCAAGCGGCAAGGAAAACCAAAAGCGAAAAAAAAAAAACCATCTACGAAAAAAAAAGTCTAAAAAAAGTAATAGAACAATAGTCAAGCGGCGCCCCCAGAACCCTCACCGATGCCTCCTCATCAGTTTGCCGCCGTGTGCCGAATCGTCGTCGTATCGTCCTATCGCGGTCGGGGCGTCCGGAGCTGTAACGTTAGTAGTTAGTACTTGGGGGAAGGGAGAGTGCAGTGGAGAGGGGAGGGGAGTTTTTGTCGTAGAAAAGTGCCGTCGTCGGGAATCGAACGCATCGGGTGCCTGGGCCGGCGAGTCTGGCCTGTCGATTGAACATGCGCTTCGTTGAACCGCTTGACTATTGAACCACTCGGAGGGGTTGAGAGATGGGGTGAAAGACCTAGTATATAAACCTCGGTGCTGGTGCTAGTGGTAGGTTACTTGGCCGGGCAATAGGCGAGTGGGAAATGGAAGGAGCGCGGCTGGCTGGTGACTGGCTAGCGGATAGGCTTTCGTCCGATGTCTGCGATATAAGTCCCGGTGGCCGCCCGAGTTTCCCTTCTGCGAGTGTCCAGTCAGCTCCGATGTGCTTGTGTGTATGCGGCTCAGGAGAGATACCTGCCTGTCGGAGCCTAGGTAGTGGTAAGATAGTTTGCTCTTGATCTTGTAATGCCTTGTTATCGAGTCTATGTGTCCATCAAGAAAAGAAAACCGGGAATCTCGATTATTTCAGACTCAGCACAACAGAGACGAATAACGTTTTCCGATGAGCCATCTGGTCCAACAAGGGCAGATGACCGGAACCTAGTGAACGGTCGAACATCAAAGTCGGATCAACCCGTAGCGGAACTCGCGTCGTCCAGGGTAAACCTGACAATTGACGAACTATCGGATTCATGACCCGAAGGCACCTCATGCCTGCATCCCACAAAGTACACATTCACATTCCACATGGCCGGTCTCTCTGTTTTCGTTGGTCCTGCGTGTAACTAGGTAGTCTGTCCCAAAGGTTCCAACTGTGTCACTGAACAACGAAGAATACGACGCGCTTTCCTACTTCCCATCAATCAGATGAGGGCTCGGGGACTTCCCACTCGCTCGTGACTGATGGTGCACGGGTGTCCAACGAACCAGATAACAGAGGGGGTGAAGATCATCCATTCATCTCCTCACCATAGGGACGTACTAGCTCCAAAACTGTCCGAGGAGGGGTGGTGATAGCCCGACCATGTCAAGGCAGTCACTCAGTTCTTGTGTTCGAGACGGTAACCTGGAACCAAAGAAGTTGAACCCATCCTTCCTCTTCTCATCTCCTTTTTCTTCTTCGGACAGAGCAACCCAGGCCGTTGTCACGTCGTTTGTAGTTCCGCTACTGGAACTGGCAGGAGAAGACGACCCACACAAGACTAGTGGCTCCTGAAAGCGGCGGGGGAAAGGGGGCCGGGGTTGTAGAGGTCATATCCAGTCCACCACCACCATCATATGCAAGAGAAAAGACCAGTAACTGCGGTACGGCATGCCTTCTTCACCCACTTGGGTGAGCGTCCAGGTTTTTCATTCGCTCTCGCTCCCTTCTCCACGTTCTTGCCTAGTGTCTACACCCCCCTCCCTTTCTTCAGACGTGAGATTGGATGTTGAGAAAGCATGCCAGGAAAAAGCAGCACGACGAAAATGGAGGGCCGGAAGCGAGAGGCGAGCCGTGGCCAAGCAGGCCAGGGCAAAAGGGGTGTGTGAGAGGTGATATGTAAAATTCCGTCCATGCCCACTCATAGACAACAATAAATATGCCGAACGATACTATCCTTGGTTTGTATGGTGGGTGTGATGATCCCTGTCCGAGCAAGAAATGAGCAAAAGTCTCGATGGACTACATCGAGAACTGCTAAGACTCAGCAGCCAACACATAAGCAGCACTGCATGATGCTCGGGAGCGGCGCCAAGAGTGCATCAAGCTAGAGGTATGCCCTTTCCCTAGACTGTAGGTTAGCTTTCAAAGCTAGGTGTGGTGGAATAGCATACATGGTGAGAGGGTATGACCCGGGTGATAAATTTGGGTGAACGTCTGAGTGATGTGATGCACTCGAACATCTTCAGGACGCGGCCCAAAATAAGAAATTACTCACAGAGACGGTTGATGTGATTTCTCTCTGCCGATTTTCCGCTTCCAACAACGAGGTTTGTTATCAGGGTTTTACTCTCCGCATTGTAGGTATAAGCATGAGATAGGCACATCCCGGGTATGCTTGGCAAGGCCAGCCGTCAATTCCACTCAGGAGCGACGAGGATATCTGACGACATGCTTCGACTCATCATCATACAGACGCCAAAGCAAGCTGTTCTGACACAGACGCTGATCGACGGGCAGGAGAGTGCTCTGGTCTCGGGCGTGACTGTTACACGGCCGGGTCTCTTGAAGCTTTCTTCCCCCTTGAGTAAAATGAGATGAACTCGATACGTATATGCGCACCTGGACAGCGTTATCCCATAATCAAGGCCAAAATCTCACAACCATTTGGATGGCACATAATCGTGAACACCTGCTACGGTAAATACCGCCCTTCCACAGACAGGTCATATCCGAAGAACGGAATTCTGGGAAGGAAAAGGTGGATCAGAGCTTGCTTGACGGCGGGTAGTATTTCAGCGGCTAAACATGTAGCCGCCACGGAATAAAGGGCAATCATGAAGACAAGATGACACAGCCACCGTGGTAACAGCATCAGGCTTATTTGTGACCAAGATAAAAATCAATCGAATGCCATTAATTGCCGCTTGCTGTCTTTATCAATCCGCATCAACTTCTCAGGCAGGGCGTGGGCTCTATGATATCGAGAGCATCTCATTTCGCGTCATCAGAACAAGGCGAAAGAAGAAGCTGAAGGGGTTGCTGCTGAATTGTTAAAACGCGGGAGCTCGTTGTGATACGTGTGCTCTAGTATTGAATGATCGAAGGAAACAGTGGCAGGTCAACGGGTATGTTGATGCGCAAGTCAGCTACATGAGCCGATGTCGTGGAGTGCTTCTCTCATCAACATGGTCTGGTAAATGGTTCTTTCCATCTTGAGAACGCTGGGTCTTCCATCCGCCCTGCTTAACATCGCGATGGTTGAGGGCATTGACGGAGATGCAAAAGCCGGGGTGGGATTTCGTCGCTTGTGTTGGGCGCGGATTGATATTAGGCCGAGGTCTTGATGCAGAACAAAGACATCTTGTCCTTGTCGGAATTGTCATCATGAGCATTCCACACATAGCTATGCTCAACTTCCCACCGACATACAGATCAAACTGCGTTCCAGGGCACCGGAGTACTCGATCCCAATAGTTTAGCCGTTGAGCCGTGAATGGTGGAGCTGTAATTCGCTTCGACGAGAATGCCGACGCCACTGATATCGGCCTCGTGTTTGACAGTGGACCGCATCCTCGGGCATTCTGGCTTCAACTTTCCAGCTTTCTACACGTGCGAGGAGCACATCAACCGCATCTGCACGATGTCGCACATCGGAAAGCCGCGTATGGTTTGGTTGGCGTAGGTCACTTCGCAAGAAGGTCCAATCGAAACATGTGCAACCAGAGGGTCAGATATCGTTATCGTCTGTCCAAGGATACTAGCTGTTCTGGAAAATTGGAGGATTGAGTAATGAGTTTTTGGATACACTCCGCCCCTGTCCCATGACAGACGACAAGATGTTTCGACCGGAAAGTTTGAGTCAATCCAGAACTGGAAAATGTGAGCCTGAGAGGAGACCGAGCTGTGGCCGTAGCCCACATAATCGAGCACAGACGTAATGCCTATTTTCGTATCACTTTGACATGCCCGTAATCGCAGTCGTTGCTTGGAGAGGAAATTCGCCATGCTCTTTCCGACTGGATTTCGGTTTCGCTAGTAGAGCGCGTGCTTCCCACGCAGGCACGCAGCCGACACACATGGCTTCCACGCCGCCAACGGTCAAGGCCATGATGTAGCGATTCACGAGATTGTGAGAGATTTGTGCGGTTCCCATTGACTTGCTGCTTGCCCGATGTTTGACTTGTACGAGTTGGGCACGATGGCTGGGGTTCCAAGCCATTGGCTCAATATTGCGGATTGCTGCATGTTCACACCAAGACGTTTCCATGTCGAAGGTCTCCAGAAGCTGGCCGCTCACACAAGGTTGTCGCCGAAGGCCACAAATGCAGGGACGCGCTGAGCGAGAGACGGGAGATTGTGCGAGGACAACGTCTTGTTTGTGTCACGGTGTTTCACAGCAAGGCCAGCTCGGCGAGAGCCTCGGTCAAGCGGCTCCTCCTCGTGACGGTTTAGCATACTCAGCGACATTCAATCCCAAGGAGAGGATTTACGCAAGAAACCGCTGGACATGTGGATATGTCCGAGGCTTCTTTTCCACCATATGTTTGTGGTACCCGTGGATAGAGGGTGTGCAAGTCGGACAAAGCCGCCCAGGTATGCATAGTGGTTGCGGCTAACGTCTTGACAGGATGCCTACTGGCTTGTGCCAGGTTGGCAGCGCTGGGAGAAACGATGAAGTCGAGGTTAGGTGTCAGGGAGCAGGTAGGTAGACATGAATGGGGATCGTCTATACGTACCTTTGGTAGCAAGTGAGGTAGAGGTACCCAGACATGTGCCGTCTCACTTGCAATTTGGACCAGGCCATACAGCAGAATGCCTAGAACCCCAGGCAGCGGTTCGCGTGGAGACAGGTACGGAGCAGAACGGAGTAGACCGATGATGGTGTCGATTGATCATGACCAGACCGAGTAGCAGAAAAGGGAAGTAGAATAAAGGGGCCCCTGTCTGGAACCGCAACTGCGAGCATGGCGAGTCGAAGAAGTGTTATCGGGACCGACAAACATCAGAGACGGGAGGGGAGTCTGGAAGAGCGGGAGAGAGCGGCAACCTGGGGGTTCCCTTTGGTGTTCTGGCGCTTCGAGCACAGTCAAAGACAGACTTGCCATGCCCGCACCACACCGTTCACGCCAGCAAAGGCAGCTTGCAGTGCTGGCCACAAGTTCGTGAAACCCAAACTGGTCTGTTTACCTAGGTGCCTAGTGAGGACTCATCGGCCAGGACTAGCACTGTCCAGACTCCAATCGACACCCACCATGTATTCCCACAATACAATGGATGGCATCGTAAGGTGTCCAGACTCGGGTAACATGGAGGCCCGGAGGTGGGAAAGAAACCAGGAATCGAAATGAAGCCGAGAAGATGCGCGCCCGTTGCAGCGGCGCCGGCAGCACGTCGGGCAATTCGGAAGATGAGGTTGTAGTCGGCTGTGGTGGTTCAATCATGGTCATGAGCCCAGCTCCGGTCAGTCACGGTGCCGTATGGTGCAAGTTTTGTATGAAAAGGGAATGGAAACTGAGTGGATTCGTCCCGCCTCGATTCGTTCGTTGGTTAGAAGAGACATGGCTTTTCGTCAGCCTCCGATCGTGCAAGAAGTTGTGTCCTGCTTCCAGTCGCTCCTGCCCATCGCGGGAAGTTGGCAGTTTGGAGCATCACGGCACGTTACCGTACTGCCGACCAATGGAAACTCGCCTGACAGATGCCATCAGCTGCGCATCATCCAATCATCCGCCAGCTGCAGCTGTCTAAAGCTACCTTACAGCTGGCAGCTTTAAAGCCATCGACACGCGGCAAGCATCAGGGCAATCCAACTGCAGTGCACATTCCCTTGACATCCCTCGTTGGACAACCCTCATGATATCTCAGCTGTCGACTATGGTTGGTTTCCCGCCGCGCGCTTCTGTACAGCGCAGTTATTCTCGGCTCAACAAGCCGACTCCTGAAACACAAGAGCTTTCCGTCGTTATTCCAAATACGGTGAGAGCAGTGCCAGCGGGCCGCATCGCGGAAACGGACCCAGCCAGTCCGAAGATGATCAACCGTCGCGTCAAATTTGGGGATAGTCCTGGCTCAGCCAAGCCAGCACCACACGTCCAGACGGCTCAGTCGACATTGTCCTTCCGTCCTTGCTAAGATTGAGCGGGTGCTGCGCCGTTTCGGCTCGACAAATCGCATTTATATCACCCCGGGTCGCACCGATTCGTCCACCTGGTGTTGTCTTTGGCGCCCTGGTCCTTGACAACCACTGCTCAGCTTGTGGACAAAATGCTCGACCTTCAGCTTTACAGTTGTGTCGGTCCTATATCCAGGAGCCCTTGTACTAGGCTGAGTATCACAGGAGGTTGAGCCGAGATGCAGACGGTATCAACCAACCAGGCAACTCTCTTCGCATTGGGTTGAGCGACTCTCTAGGGTCACGCACCATCTCCAAAAGGCCATCGAGCATGGAACGGGCCGAGAATCGGCTACAAATGAGAAGACGACGTGCGACGAGAGCAGAGGTGATGCCTGGGTGCTTGGGCTCCTGGGTAGTAGTCTTCTTGTACAATGTTACCCAGTCACACACCCGTCACACCCGTCCATCATGAGCTCGTTGGCAATTATACGCCGCAGCAGGTACGGACACTTTCTCAGATCTACCCGAGTTCGGGAGTGCAGACACAACTGGCGACCTGAAATTTCCACATGGTCCTCGTATTCACGATTTGAATCATGCTCCAGCAGCGAGTGGTTAGCATGGCCTAGCAAACTCGGCCCAGCCAGGGGGGTTGCGTGCAGACAAACTTGGGCCTTGCTACACAGGACCAGATGGGGCATTCTGTGTATATGAGGTCTTTCTCTTCCGTTGCAGTCCTTAATCTGAGGGGTAGCTGCAGGAATACCTCTGCGCACCTCAAGCTCGTTTATCAAGCAAGTTGCCATTGTGTGCCATGTGGAAAAAGGTGAGAGACAATGGTAGGAATGCTACACCTTGACCTTAAGTTGTCAGCTACCCGCCTTGCCCGCCTTGCCCGCCGCATCTGTGCCTCCATCTCAACCCTATGCATATTGGTGCCAAGTCAACCATGTCAAACGGAGGTTACGGTTTGTAAATATTCCGGCATTGCTTCCATGGTATGAAACCGTCTGCTGATGAACGATACAGACTACAAGTCGTACACGCGACAAGTTACCTCTAGAGATACTTCCAGACGGGTCTCAGACTAAGAAGAGGCAGGGTACTTACCTCTTACCTCACTTTGCTTCTTCGATCAAGTTCCTCTGCTCTGATGCTCTGTAGTGAACCTGGGAAATCTGGATCGACTCGGATGGCGCAACCCACCTTCCCAATCGAGCGCCTCTTGGCTCCCCCATTCGCTACGATGAAGCCCCC
Organism: Neurospora pannonica FGSC 7221; assembly: GCA_009805235.1. Lineage (NCBI taxonomy): Eukaryota > Fungi > Ascomycota > Sordariomycetes > Sordariales > Sordariaceae > Neurospora > Neurospora pannonica. The sequence continues at coordinate 35,535 of RANY01000023.1, forward strand.
CCAGAACGCAGATGATCGCACATGGCCCCCAGGAACGCAAAAAAGAAAGTGACAGACTGAATCGAGATGATTGAAGATGACGCCGATGATGATGTCTGGACCACATCAACTCCCTCAAGTTATGACTTTGCTTCCATTTGTTCTGATCTGCGTGCCTGCCAGCGTAGGGTCAAGACAGAATACTCATACGGCAAGTGCCCACCAAGGGAAGGTAGCAATCAAGAAGGTAAGGAAGGAGGTAAGGTAAGTGCAAGTGGAAGCAAAGGCACCTTCCCTCACTCATCTTCTGAGTCTTGGATCCACTCGTTTATTCTGACGGGAAGGAACTTTCCACTTGACACATTTTTCCACATCGATTCATCTCAACTCCAGTTCGTGGACGCACAGAAACCATTCTTCTCCTCCTGTACCCCGAATCCACTGCAGTATTCCTCCCATCACTTCCGTTGCCGGCTGCGCATCCGTTTCTCTTTTCAGTGTAGAATCTCTGAACGGCCTTATCCTGGCCAGCAAAGTAGGTTATCCGAAATCGTGCACCTTTGGCCGTGTCACTCGCTGACTGCTTGACTGATCCAGGTCGCAAGTATTTGGAACCATTTGCGCAAAGCTCGACAATTGGCGATCCGGAATAGGCAAGATTCAGAAACACTGTGCCCAGTTGTCGGGATAAAGCTGGAATGACGTTCCCCCAGACAAGCACAACGGCTGCCAGGCCCTGCTCCTAGGTGCAGAAGAACGGATGGGGGAATGGGGGATCGTTGACGGACCCCCGTCAGCGAGCAGTCCATGTTCTTGGCCCGTTTCGGCATGGTACGGACAGCAATACGCCCATGCTGTTGGATGCCACCGTCGCGTCTCACAAATGCCAGCCCCTGATGAAACCGTACAAGCCGTGGCTCTCGCTGTCATGGAAATGGTGGTGGTGGTGGGCTGCACCCCTGGCTCGCCTGGCTACCCTGCCGTTGCCTTTACGCTTGTCCATACAGCTGCCCTGTTGCCCCTGCAACGGGACATGGCCCTTGTCTATACTGCCCCCTGTCTCCTGTACGGGCACCCTCTCGGGGAGCCATGGCATGCGCCGGCTTGGGATCTGGCGTCTTGACTGCGTCCACGCCCACGGAGTGTGTTCCCCGAAGAAGATTCGACCGTTGAGCCACCTTTCTAGCCCAACTGCATCTGTCCTCCTTCGTCTTGGCAACGGCATTAGCAACGACACGACCGTCTTCTCGCGTCCACCGTCCACGCTCGAGCAGAACACAGACCGCAGACTGCAGAGCTTCTCACTGCCACCCTCCGCCTGCAAGACACCTCCTTCTCGCTCCTACCTAGTCCACAGTAATCTACCTCTAGGTACCTCGACCCTCCTGTCCTTTTTATCGTACAGTTACACTAGACCCCACCGGACCCAGCCTTTTTAGCTTCTTGGGAGGTAACACATCATATCAGCCTACGGCTTGTTCGGCGCACTTTTCCTCGACTCCCTACTCGCCCACGCCGCTCATGGACTCACATGCCTTGAACTTGTCTGTCCTAGGGTTTTCTCCTTACAAGCATACCTCCCCAACAAGTGGAAGTCAACTCGCACGTCAAAGCCCTCGCGCACGCCGGCATTGACTACCGTGGGGAAGCATATCTTGAAGGAGGGGGGAGGTTGTGATATAGCTGCCCAGGATAAATGCCATGGTTAGGTTGAACCTAGCCCTCGTCCTCCCCTACCCATGAAGCCGCTCGGACTGCGCCTCCTCAACAAGTTCTGACGGATGAGAAAGGCGGTGTTTTGCCTAGCGAGAGATGTAGCTCACACTGCTTGCACACTGGCCTAGTGCCGTGTGAGCTAGGCGTACCTCGACTTGTCATCAAGGTGACAGATAAGGGTCACACAGCTCAACTGTCTGCCTCAGTCCCGATTTTTGTTGCTTAACAAAACGCAAATTCGCTCGGTTCAGGCCGGCCCGCTGCATTCCAGGCTTCAGCGTCTGCAAAGCTGGGAGTTCGGTTCGTGGAGATCCGTAAAGAGGTCCAGATGCTGCTAGGGCGACATCGAACCCAACAGTGCTCCAGGTCGTCAAGCCTTTTTGGGTTCAGATGGGACATCAGCAAGAAAGATCTGCCCATCAATGACCTTCCCATCGGACCCCCCTGCTCTGCCGCCTATAAAGTAGTCAGAGGTGCCATGTTACAAGGATAGCTTCGATTCCCCAGCATCGCCGAATGCTCCCTTCCCCCCTCCCCCACCACCATACCCAACTCAACTAACTGCCCCAAGCACTCGTGTCCCAACCTTACGGTGTAGTGTGGTTTGCTGAAAGGGGACTTCCATCTTATCCCTCTTCTCGCTACCTAATCCGATCTGCGTTCACCCCCTGATTTATGCCTTCATGGCCGGCCCCTCTTCATCATCACTCCTACCCGCAGACCAAGGAACAAGCAACATTGGCATCGTAACTCTTGCTCGGGGCCGTTACCTTTTCTCATTGGCCTAGCGGGAAAGGCGACTCTGTAACGGTCATGCCTTCTTCCGTGGAATCGACAAAGGACTCAGTCACAAAAGGCCAATCAGCTGTTCACTCTGATCGAACCAAGATACCACGCACGGCCTGGATTTGTACCTTCTCTGCAATCACTCCCGGTTGCATACTGCAAAGCTATGGTGACGGGATTCCAGCTGACCGCGCTGGGTTATGTTCCGTCTACACTGTGAGACAGTGAGATCACTTCCTTCCCAGAACGCAACTTGAGGTGCGTTACCGGCGTCCTCGCAAGTGCTTGCCTGCAGCCTACGGTTGAACGACCTTGTCTTGCCTCCGCGAGTGTCGGATGTTTACGCCGGCCTCATTGGCCCACAAGCCCTTGCCTACCTCGTCTGGACCAGTATCCATGCATGCCTTGTCCTCTTGCGACCTTGTTCTGGGCTTAGCATGGCGCTTGCCATACCGTTTCCTCGCTGCTAAGCAGAACTTTACACTTCCCATGTGGCTTCCTTTGCTACTCGCCGTTTAAGTTGTTGGCGTTTTCTCTGTTCCTTTATAGCCTGCTCACGGATGATACCATAGAGGCATGCCCCGGATGGTCCAAACGCCTTAATGGTACATCATTAGCCATTCAGCCGAGACCTCTATGACCTTGGACTGATCACTATAGCCCTGTCGTCACTGGTCGACATTCAGAGCCAATGAATATAACGGTGTGGCTCAGCTTTGCCGTCCGTTGTCGACCGTCCTCCATCTTACTGTTACATGCCAGAGGCGATTAGTTGCGGCTTGCCTCTATTTCAGGGACTCTTTCAAACAAGCCCCCAAAGAACTCGCCTTACCGAGTAACTGCAGTCAGGTACCTGGTCCCCTGATACTCCATACCCAAACTCTTCCCAAGTTTGTTGTGGCTGCCCGTGCAGACCCTGTCTGTATTCGGAGCCTGCCTCGACCCTTTTCCGTGTGAATCGGGGGCTCCGCCGGTATTAATCCTACACCTGTCCTACCAGCCAAGAGGGCATCAAGGAAAGGCCTTATTACTTCCACAGACACCCCACAAGATCTTGAGTGTTCTGGATCTGGCTTTCCTTAACGAGGATCTACAAGGACAACAAACAGTATCCTACAAGGGTTTGACGCCAACCGTTTTTATAGACACTCTTGTCATCAACCCGCTCTTTATCTGTCAACAGGAGACCACCATTGTCGAACCAACTACAGCGTCAACAAGGGTTTGTTGGAGCGTTTACTGGGAAATCGGTGGACTAGTGACCGTCTCAGCAGCCGGTTTACTCACACCACTGCTTCGTTTTGATCTTCCTTTTGACTGGTCAACTCTGGAGTTTTGGTACAACACACCCATACCCGAGCGCTGCACACACGGCGAGCACTTCTTCGCCCCGTTCCCCAGAGCTTTCCGTCTCGTTTAAACCAGCGATAGCCTAGCACCACGGATTTGGATCCCACGATTGTCGGCACAACCCCATAACCTCTCATTCCTTGAATCACCCGGCCTATCTCTAATCTTCGGCAACATCGAACCTTAAGGATAGGAGTTGCCATTACGCAGCAAGCAGACATCGAAGTGCGTTTGTGACTTCTGCTATCAGCACTATCAGCACTATCAGCCCGATTTCTTTGGCTTCGCTCGCTACATCAATCTCGTTCAAGGCTCCCCCAGCAACAGACATTAGCTTCCTGTGCTGCCCGTGGCACAACAAGGACCAGCAGCGATCTCGCCAACGAGCATAAGATTCACCGCATACTCAGGGAGATTTTGTCATTCCAATGCTCGCTACATCCAGGCAAGGCGCTACGGAGCAAAGTCCTTGGTCTATCAGCAAGTTCGGAACACCTTATTCTAAGTCGGCAGACAGTCTACGTATGTCGAACTTTGACCCCGTGACGCAGTCGGACTGGCAGGGCCAGTATTCGTTCCTTCCGCCAGGCGACAACAATCTCTTTTCGCAGTCATACGAACACGTATCGGGCTCGACAGACAATGCGAACTCCCAAGCTCAACCACGATCTGTGGTTGGCCCAGGCAATCCTCTAGAGATCGAACCGCCCAAGCGGGTAACTTCGCCATTAGGACACAGGGCCGATCCTCTAGGTCTACGGCAACCGAAGCAGTCGTCTCCAGCTGTTGAGCAGGTAGAAAGTCATAGCGAGCAGTATACCCAAAAGGCTGCCGAGGCGGCACACGAAGAATCCCATACGTCCACAGAAACTCCTAATATCTCGCTCGGCTCCCACCCACTAAGCTCTGTTTCTTCAGCCGCGCATGGACCAACATCATCCACGGCACAGTCGATGAATGAGGTTCAGTCAACGATCAAAGAGGAAGATGATGATGTGTTGGATGATGAAGAAATGATAGATGGCGATGTGGAAGGAGAGCCACAGGCGCAAGCACAGCCACAAACAGCAGCGGAGAGAACAGCACAACGCCGGAAGATGAAGCGGTTCAGGTAATTCAGACGGTAACTCGCAAGGCACGGAACCAGATACTAACTTGTCCAGGCTCACCCACCAGCAGACACGATTCTTAATGAGCGAGTTCGCTAAACAACCCCATCCTGACGCCGCGCATAGAGAACGGCTTTCTCGAGAAATACCCGGCTTGAGTCCTCGTCAGGTACAAGTTTGGTTCCAGAATCGGTAAGTTCTCAAACTAGAACCAATAGCTCGATCCGTGGATTAATAAATTGCCAGGCGAGCAAAGATCAAGCGCTTGACAGCGGACGAAAGGGACCGTGTTATGAAAATGAGGGCAGTTCCCGATGATTTCGACAATGTCCAGGCACTTCATGCCCCTTACGGAGCGGTTCACGGGCTTGGGACACCCTTGACCTCACCCGTTGATTTTGCTGCCTCGTCCTATGCAGATCATATGATGAGACCACTTATGGTGGACGTGCGGCGATCTGATACCGATGACCATCTCTCACCGACCGGGCTGAGCCCAGCGTTCGGGAGTATAGGCTTCAATCCCTCGAACTCGCTCAACAACCCAGACATTCTTTCACCGATGTCACCCCCTTCTACCGATAGATACGGCTACAGTAACCATCTCTCAGCGCCGTTGAGTGCTGGAGCACGGTCGTCAAATCCATTTGCGCGACAACCTGGTCTCGACACGAGCGTACATATACATAATCATCATTCACGACATCAAATACGCCCATTACAACCTCTTCAACTTCGAGAGACCATGAACAGGTCTCGCGCCGATACACTTCAATCTCCACTCCGTACCAGTATGTCATGGAAGGGCGATTCCCTTGACTATACAACCTATCACGGCAGCAACACTTCACCCCCAATGGGTAGCAGGCCACAAAGCCTGTATCACCAGGATCATATGAACAGTACCTCCACGGCTGGCTTGGGAAGCTATGACTCAACTCACTATGCGGGTAAGCTGTTATTCGATTGAGTCTTACTCTTCTCATATCTAATGGCTGATCAGCTTCATATAGGATCGACCGTCCAGTCGCCTACTCACTTGAGTTATCCCAATTATCAGTCATCTAGTCTTCAACACAACTCTCAGAGAAACTCGCGCTCGAGGGCTTCCTCAGCGTCCTTGCCTCTTGGTCTCGATTTACGAACGCAGTTTCGCTCAGCTGTAGGAGCCAGTAGCTTGCAGTCAACAGCACATTCGCCAACTTCTACTCGTACACCGTCTACTTCTCAGCTAGGCAGTGGCGGCGTCTCTTCTAGCTACTCTGCGTCGAGCTTCCCATCCGCACCCCTTTCGGCACCTGTCGATTACTCCCTTCCCCGTACATCACCTTACAGGCCACCGCCACCGACAGGGGCAACGGACTATTCCATTCCGCAGATGAGCGCGCCAATCGCCCCTCCCAACGACTTCTCGCAAGCGTTTCAGGCCAGCATGTCTAGTGGTGGGGGAAGTTCGAGGAATACACAGCCATTGAGGGATAATTTCGGCGGAAGTGCCTTGGGATTGGGCCATGGTCATAACAATTCGTTAAGCCACCGCACCACCGACGATTATTCTGCAAATGGCCCCCTAGGCATGAAGCGGAAACGGAGTTATTCAGGAACGGTGCCTGTGGTTTCAAGTGCACAGGGAACTGGGGCGTATGGGGCGGCGGTTTGAACATTCACGACATGAAAACGCTTCTTTTTCTTCTTCCGAAAACGACATGGACGGGGATATTTCGAAAGTCGGGTCGGTCTGTATGGGTCGCTGCTAGATTTGCGTTGGGGTTTTTGACCAAAAAGTCGGGTGGCAATGTGCTTTTGGGCGGTACGCGGTATATGTTGACAATTTCTTTTGCTGTATTCGTGGCGTATGGTTTTCGCGGAGACGGAAAAGACACTTCGACTTGTTTGTCACATGTCTCGCTGGCATTATTATCTATATACCAGGGCGGCTTTTTGGATGCTTTTACGAATTAGTTCCCTTGTTTTGTTCTCTTCAGCTTGTTTGGAGTCTTCCATGACTTTTCACTATGTATGATCTTGGTGTTTCAATGGTCTTCACGGGGTGGCAAGGTTACTTACGACTACTGTGGATTTCTCGAGAGGGTATTTTCCTCAAGGAGCTATTCTTTAAGGTGATCCATGTGGAGGAGTTGTGATGATAGTAGCATTTTGGGCGGGTTGAGGGTGGTCGCAGCAGCAGAGTGTTCAATACTCGGCATCTGTGTATTCAATTTCTTGCTGTAATGGTTTTAACCTACAAGGCACTCCATTGGTTCCCACGCGAGCCTAAGTTTCAATACTTGACTTTTACTGGGGCACTTCACTGGTTCCTTTACTGGTATTAAGAATGTTTGTACTTACCCATGGCCGAGACAAAACGATGTGATGGGGGTACCGGCATCTAGGGCTCGCTCACTTTTGCAGCGATTGTCTTCTCTTCCCTTATTCTACTTCGGCACCCTACACAAGCCGAAACACGAACGAACAAGTATACCGGCAACGCTCGTCGAATCAATGAGCTAGACTGGATAGCTTGAAGGATTGTATGTTTCTGTCTTTTCGTCTTGGTCAATGTCACTAGCGGGAGCCAACTGGACATCCAGGGTCTGTTCATCTTCACTTCTCTCCCCTTTTCTGACGGACACTCTGCGATATTCGCTCTGCCGGCGTTTCTCTCGGTTTTGTTTTTTCCTTCCTTCGGCGAAGTAGGGTAACGTAACAACGTCCGGGAGAGCAGCGCGAAAATTTTCAAACAAAACCGTGAAAATCCCAATTCGGCTTCTTTGATGTACGGATTATGGCTCGCCGGTGTGACCTCTTTCTTGTTTCGTTTCGTTTGTCCTTGACCTATAGGACGGGAGTCCCCAAAGTCCTCTCCCACAGGACGGACGAGACAATATTGTACAGGCATGTAAAGACGGCTCAGAGGAAGGAAAGAGACTTCATACCACAAAAAATGAGGCCAAACTCAGATTAGCGTTATCTGCAAGATATCTATTCAGCCAGAAGCAGCAGCAGAACAGCGCAGAATAGCCGCAGAAAAAAGGAAGAAGAAACGGCGTGGGCATTGCATGAACGGGAACAGCATGGTTACTGGGCAGTCCAGTGCGTCCATATCATGCAAGGGCTATGCATGCCAGGTACGGACGGCTTTGTGAGGGGTGATGGTACTCTGCTTTTTGGTAATGTAGTCGGATGCTTCCTTCCGTTCAAACCAGCGACTTCGAGGATGACAGTTCGTGTTCACAACGGGCCATCGGGCCAACGGCGTGTGTGTTTGGATAGCAAGTGAAATGTTGGGTGGTTGAGAGGAGCAGGAGCAAGATATCCAGAGACAGTGCGGGCAGATGACAAACCGTTCATCTGACGATGGTTTGTCTGCCATGGTTTCATTCCGTTGCTGTATCATGGGTCTTATCTGATGATCTGATCTTCCATCACAACTTTGTTTTGTAATTGGTATATGCTCAGGAGACATAGTCACACTCGACACAGCTGCTAGGGAGGAGGGCAATCACAATGGAGAAAAGACAAGAAGGAAAACAGAATGAGCTGGGGTTGAAGTCAGATTACACTTGTTTTGGAGTTGAGTGTCCGACTGCCTGGTACGTTACGGAACTGCAGTCCAACTCCATGGCATCCCGTTTTTCTGGTTGGCCAGCCTTGCGACGGCTTCATCTCGGAGGAAGTCAACTGCCAAGAGCGAAAAAAAGCAGAGCAGGCGCCATTCAGCGACGCTATCATTTCGTTTCCTCCGGTGACGTGAAACCCTAAAGTAGCAGAGAGCACTTACTACCAACAATGAACGGTAACGAAAAGCGATGCATCCCTTCACTTCCGTTACTGGGTGGTTAAAGGACACTGGAAACTTCCGTGATATGTGTACATACTGTGCAGATGATACACACCGTATCCTCTCGGCTCAAACAAGCATTGCACTAGCAAGGGCGGGAGTTGGACTGGGGAAATAAGCGTTGGATCTGACGTGCCTGAGAGCTCACTAGAGGTCAAGGGTCTTGGGGTGTGTGATGGAAACTCGGGGGTGAGTGAAACGAATGGAAGGGTCGAAAAGGTCACGGATCAGGAGTTGGGGTACATAGCTGTTCAGGTGGCATGGGTTCTTGCTTCATCCCTTGCAATCAGCGCAAACCTGATCTTGGGCTTGATGCAGTCGCCATGCCGCGAGGAAGAAAAGGGAACAGCAAGCAGGACATTCCGCGGACTCTGGAAAGCTTCCATTCCGGAAAGCAGCAGGCCAGCATGCCTGACGGTACTGCTCTCTCTTGTGCTATTTGTTTGCAGCTGATTGTGACTGAATCTCTCGTGTCGTGATTCTCCCAGTATTCTTTTGGGTAGATGCCTGCAGAAGATGCGGAATGCATGCTCAAATCTGGTGCCATATGTTTCAACCGCCGATCTCGAATTTCATGTTGCTGTATCGTCATTACTTCCCAGAAAGCCTGGCATGTAGGCGACGATCAGACACCCATTGGCGGGTTGCAGCAGCCCCGATCGGAAAATAGGAAGATGAAGAAACGTGCTACGTTTATCATTCGTACGAGCACAGCGGAATGGAACATTAGAGCCATTTCCCATTGGTGATAGGTTACTCTGCAAAAGAAGGTTTTGCGGAGTATGTCACTGCAGCACCGACTTGACTTGTAGTAACCACAGGCTGCTGGCTCACTCCGCCGGTGCGGGACAGACAAGGTTGTATGCCTCCTGGGTCAATATGATTGTGTTCGGCTCTTGATCGTAGCTGCTGGTCCTTGACTGAGGCTACGGGGATGTAATTCGTGTCGTTATATTGAGAAACCGGGGAAAGTCGCAAATTTCCTGGTGTTCTCAGGCTTTCGACGGGTTAACCGATACCGCAAATGCGACCTGGGCGGTTGGACCCGGCGTCAGGTTAATGAGGCAGTGGGCCACCGCAACCGGTTTGGTCTACTTTTTGTCGTTCCCCCCGAAGAATCGAGAGAGCCACTGCCCAGCTCTGATTCTGACTGTCGGACGGGCCATCGTTAACCAGGGCCCATTTCTTCAACATTGTGAGTTGTCGAGATACACAGAGACGGCTATCCTCATGTGCGTACTGGCTCTTTGAGAAAGCTAGGCGTCTCTGCAAGCCCGTTGGCTTGATCCGTGTAACCAGGACGGGGCTGGTCCATGGATGTGGTGTCCTGTAGGTGACAAGCTGCAGAAAACATGGCATGGGCATGGCATTTGTGTAGCCTATCTTGCATCTCGCTGTGGGCTTTGCAAGCACCAGAGGGTATGCCGTTCCACCGCTCGGAATAAGGTCTGGCGAGACGAAAAGATGGGGCCGAAGTGAAGAGGTCACTCGCTGGTGTCCGGTAGAGAAAGGAGTGTTGAGACTCGATTGGTCCAGAATGGCGCTGTACTCGACAAGGTTGTCCTAACGGGGAGGAGTTGTTACACTGCTACACCGTTTCCCTCATCCCAACTCGATGATGCTCAGCCATGTTTCCGTCGAGCTATTGCTTTAACAAGAAGGGTAACATGGCGAGAAGTACTGTGTACCACCAAGAGAAAGGATTCGTCGCATGGGATCAGGTTGCACAACATGGCAGGGCCAGCTTGAGCAGGGCATCCAAGAGCAATCCGGACCCAGGAGCGGAACGAAGAGCGTACCAAACCGAAGCCTGAGACGGCACATGAGCGTAGTGGGTAGCCGTAGCGCATACTGCCGCTGCCACTCCAAGGACAGCGATGCGATTATCGTTCAGGGGTAGAGGCTGATGAGGCTTCCGAGGTGGCGGGCCAGATGTGCAACAACAGAAGAGCCTGGAGTCTGCTGTATGTCTCGTACCGTGTATGGTACGAGGATCCAGAACGGACGGGTCACACAAAAGCTATCGCCTATCGGTACCCGAACAGACGCGACGGCTGGGTGAGAAGCTGAAGACGGCATGGCTCGACGGCAACAGTTGCCGACGAGCCCGGAGGGTTGTTGGGTTCGTAAGGGTGGAACACGGCCGGTGCTGGCTGTCGTCGGGCTCTGGCACGGGCATCATGTCCGAAGTCCATGAGCGCATTCCCACCCTACGGCAGTGGTGGACATGGTTGAGGTGCCGTGTGGCTACTGTGGTATGCTGATGCGAGGAAGGTCGTGTGCGCAGCGGCCATGCCGGCGTGCTGCGCTGGTCCGATCGATTGAAACAGCCGGGGCAGCATGGATATGTGAGCTCCCGGTGTGGCTGGAGACGAGACGAGACCAGTTTGCCATGGCAGCTCAGTCCGTTGTTGAATGTGGTGAATGTATTGACTGTCCGGGAAGAGGATCATGATGGTTGTCGTGGGAATCCGACTGGCTCAAAGAGGAAGGCGATAGTAAACGAGATGGACTAGTTGGTGCAAGATGCAAGATGGATCATCAAATGTAAGGTGATGGAAAGTGTGAGTGGAAATCCAAGATGACAATGGACAGGCGAGTGTGATGTTGGGAAGGAACCCGGGAACCTTCAACGGCTCAACTGGACGACAGTCGATGGAAGAGGAAAGAGGGACACTGAGAAACCGAGCCGTTGCTGCCTTCAAGTTGCTCACTGCGGCACTTGTCACGTCACTTCAGTTTCATTGCCCAGCCCTTCATTCTTCGTCGACCGTTGTTGACTGTCCGTCGTTGACATTGTCACGGTTGCACTTCCTTCAACTGACGGCCCGGGGCCGATCTCGCGGAAAGAGACGACCACAACCACATGCGCACAGACCATATCTGCCTAAAGGAGTTCGATGCGACCTACACTCTTCAGCCGAGAGCCGTGCGGCAGGCACTGGCAGGCACTTGGCAGGATGCAACGCCGTAACGGCATGGCATCTGCAGCCTTGAAGCACTCGCTGATGAACTCAACCACACTTCATCGATTCTTTCATCACCCACAGACTCACTCCATCACGTCCCGGCGGCATCACTTTTGTTCTCACTGCTAGAAACAGTGACATTCTCCAACAATACTATTCTCCTACTTCCAACGGACGCCCTTCTTTTACCTGAACGTCAATTCTCTGACCATGTCACGTCAATGGCAACCAGATGACAAACAGCCCAGAATCAGTGGACGGCCTCGCTCTCGCTACCTGAATACCTGGCTTGGCGAAAACAACCTACCGGTTATAGTTGACAAGACGAGGTATATGATGAGATGGAATCCAGACTCCTATCGATTCAACCTTGGGTCGGTTCCTGGACTTGTCTCCGCAGTGTCCGTCCCCGCTATGCAAGTGCAACGTCGCTGAGTGACGACGGTTCGGCATCATCACAGACACTCCTGGGTTGCCCTCCGGGCTCAGCTGCTCATTACCAAAATCTCGGACTGTTCTCTACCCCTCGATAACCCTTTACTGGATTTCGGGTGCATTATCTATGGGCCGAAACGGTGCTGTGCCATCCGAGTTGCCCAGGCTGGCGGGACCACCATACAAGAACCGTTGGGCGGAGACAAGATGATGTCGACCTCTCTCTCATCTCGTATCCAAAGAGTTCAACCTACCCATGTCGGCCATCACCATAGCCCATCTCCAGCGTTGCTGTGACCATCGCATGACCAAAAGGAGTGCACATATGGGTCTGATCAATATACGGTGCCTTCCGGCTAAATTACTGTGCCTTGCTGAGCGTAATGGGCTGTCGCAGAGGCCAATCCAGAGCTCTTGGGACATCTGCTCCATCCTTGACAGATCAATCTATCTCTCATGTTGGAGGAACCCAAGGATTAGGTCATGTTCATCTCCTAAGCCGTCGGCATCGGCAGACGCCAGGGCAGGACGCCTGACGCTGTAGGACATCTGGCGTGAGTTCGAAGCTCTGGACCTGAATGTTCCTAGAAAATGACCAACAGGTACGGATGAGCCACAAATTCGGTCCAGGCTCCGTGGCGTGGGCGTCCGTCCACAGTCACTACCACTACTCGGGACAATATTGCTGGACGAGAGAGGTCTGGAATCTTTAGACATGTCGGCGTCTGGTATTCCTATGCTCTTTTGCCTCATCTCTTTGACCCTGTTAACTGGATATGGAAAAGCTGCAAGCTGGAATTACGTTGGGCGCTCCAGCGTGTAGTCGATGGAAACGTCCTCCGAGTACTCCAAAGCAGGGGCAGTCAACTAGATCTGATCTTGAGCGCCAACCAACCGCTCTCTCTCTGCCAGCCGCCCCTGGCGGTTGGGGGAGGCACGGGACAGGGACCAACATCCCGGCTTCCGGTGATCACATAACGATAAACAACAGTTTGCTTCTTACGCCACAACTCGGTTTCTCGGTAGTTTCAACACAACCAAGCAATGAACTATCATATGTTGGTCGCCCGAGTGTCGGTCACTCTTCGTGATCATCCGGGCCGTTTGTTCTGAAAGCGTCCGAATGTGCATGATGCGGCTGGCTGGCCAGAAAATTCATGAGAAAACGGCCCCGAAGAACAAATGTATTGCTTCTCTCTAAGGCCGTGGTATCCGTTGTCGTTGGTACGATGCTGTTGAGTAGGGGTTGCATTCATCACAGTAAGTCACTCCATACGGCTGTCCAGGCGAGTCGAGAGCGGCATCCGGCAAGCAGAAGCCAACGGTACTTGGACAAACTATCGATCCTACGACCATGGGCAGCCATAAGCGGGACTGATACGCAGAGAAAGGGGGTAGGTAGGTGCCACCACGCTCGAGTTGACAGAAATTTCCTCTGGCGACCAAGAAGTGATTCGACGAAAGAAATATGGGCTTTGAGAAAGTTGACTGACTCTCGAATCTAGGACAGTTAATGTCAGTCAGGTTGGAAGAAGTACGCTGCGATGCTCGCTTCTTGGGCAAGACTTAAGGCTGGTAAGCCATGAGCCCATATCCACGGGCTACTAATGACCCTTCCATCTAGATATAGTGTGTTTGATACCCAACCTCTCCAACTGCAAATTGCATCCTTTGCGTAAAAGCTCTGGTTCCCTCTCTTAACTGGCCTTTCAAACCTCGAAATGTCGGATCCCATGGCTCTGGGAGTAATAATATGAATTAACAAACAAAAAGTCAATTCTGTCCCGTTCCAGTGGCTGGCCATCGTTCTCTTTCTTTACGCGAGCCGCGACTTTCACACACCGCTGGAGTCCCTTCGTTGGCGATCCCGCCTTGTCAACCCGTGTGTACGCGAGCCTCGTGATAAACAACAAGCACATTCGTAGATGGAATTAGATTGACAGTCGCTTGTCAATGGCTTTCGACAGCGGTGTCAATTAGAGTCCTGCTTGGTAGAGTTAATAGCAATAAAGTAAAGATAGATTGTGTTTGTGTTATTCAAGAAGATTGGCATCCTTGGTGGTTGATGAATCCAGGCAAGCAGATTGGTATAAAGCGCCCCATCTGTCCTTGGTGTTTTATGATCTCGCTTCTGATGAAGTGCTGCTTGAATTTCTGTTCTGCTCTGCTCGGTTCGGAGAGAGAAGATAAGAGACGTTCAAGAAATCATTACAGACTACACAAGACGACCAGACCCTACCAGGCGGCACCAGACCCATCCCAACACGACCAGCCTTCACGAGCGCGTATGATCCCGTCCTCGGACAATTCAGTGATTGCTATGCGGTACTAAAGCCACATGCGGAGAATCCATAGCAACAATGGAAGTCGACCCATCGACCAGTCGATAGAGACAAGCCCCCACGATACGAATCCATACGTAAAACAAACAACGAACAAATCGATGTTAACGGGGGTTTGATAAAGCTGAGCGGGTGAGATATGAGAGGCAGAGGGCAAGAGCGGGGAAAGCCATACGGGCAAAGGAAAAAGGAGGAAGGAACAACTGGAGAAAGAAACCAAGCAAGGGAGACGGAGGAAGGAGCCAAGCGATACAGGGAAAGCAAATGGTAAGAGCATGGAAGGGAGCGGGACAACAAAAGGGATTGAACACAAGGAGGGAGAAAACAACGATGGAAGGGGCGACGGAGATATATCCACATCTGGCCATGATGCGTTAAGCGCACATCGATGAGAGTCGATGTTGTCACTTGAACAGCAGCCGCACACTCGGTCACTCCCTCCCAAATCGTCAGAAAGGAGATCGAAAACGATGTCCGAAAACCACTAACCACGGCGCTAAGATTTTCTGAGCAACAGGTAGGATACATAGGAGAAATCGCCATGGAATTTGAAAAAGGAAAAGAAAACATTGAAACAGGGGGAAAAGGGTGTCTGCCGAAAGGGCCTGTTCGGATTCACTGCCTCACGATCACTCAAGCTACCTTCCCCGAGGAAAGTACGACTGAAAAGCAACAGTCACTCCCGTCGTTTGAGCAAAGATCGCCCTCCGGAAGGTGTCAGTGGAAAACTGGACGGATCAGGTGGGGAGGAAGACATTTGTTCTTCGGAAGGCGCAACGAGTGGGGCAAGATTAAAGAGGCAACTGAAGCTGAAGCGACAAACTGTCTCCAAGATCGGGATGAATGAAGTGGACCAAGTGTGAGAAATACCTATGCCACCATCAAGCTACAAGAAGGCGAGCATGCCTATTCCAGTTGCTTAAACTAGTTCTACCGGCGTTGTCAAAGCCTGGAACATTGCCTGAAGGCATCGCGGTCCCCGGAAAACGCAAAATACCTTAAGTGGACATATAGACCAGTGGTTCAAAGCCGCCATGCCCAAAATCGTGAAGCAAAGAAAATCGACAGCTACCGTATCCAAAAGAGAGTTGTTTCATGTGCTGAGTTTGACTAGTCATTACTCTATATATACGTTCGGAAGTCTATCTACACGCAGATCTCTATCGATCCACTCCCTTCTTGCTTCCCCTTTTCAAAGATTACCTCCGCCTTTTATATGTCCATGCCCCTACAAGGAGGACAAGATTATCTATTACCAACATACTTCCCATCTGACCATTCCCCGCTGCTCCATTACCTCCCAGACTGATGATGTCCCCTCCTATGCACCTGCCCCTGACTCTGCCCCTGCTGGATCTCATCCACCGCCGTGCTACCCCTTCGCAACGAACTCCTCCCACTTCCAACCGACAAACGACTACTCTGGCCCAACTCCGCCAGTTCCTCAGCGCTCTTCTCACCGGTCACCTTCTTCGGCTTATTCCTCCCCGTGGCCGAAGAAGGACCACCACCGAGCACACCACCACTGCCTTCATCACCACCACTACTACTCTCCCCACCTTCCTCCCCTTCATCCGCACCGCCATATGACCCACCAACACTCTCCATAGTAAACGGACTAGCCGTCGGCCCATCCAACACCGCCAGCTCCTCCCTACTCAACCACTTCGGCAACAACACCGCCCTAACCGGAATCAACGCAAAGATGAACACCGGAAACCCCACGGCCGCGACGGTCTGAGTAATAGCAAACGTCGCTCCAAACCCAATCAGCTCGATAATAACAAACAACCAAACCCGGCTTCTTCTCAGCGCTTTATTGTTAAGCGGATGATTGGGGCTGGTCAGCCGGCTGTCTTTGAACAGGAAAATAAGCTTCTGGGTGATTCCGTTGCCGGCGAGGGCTTGGTAGCCCATGATGAAGAAGAGTCCCGCTAGGACGCCCTGCGGGATTAGATGTAAAACGATGAGGAGGGGGCCGGTCATGGTTCCCAAGGTGAGCAGGCCTTGGGCGAGGTTGGAGACGCGTTGTTCGACTACGGAGATGGGTTTGAATTCGTATGACTCCGACGGATGGCCTTTCGATTCAGAGGATTCGGCATCGGTGTCATCGTTTGTGACGACTTTGGTGACGCATAGGGAGGCAGTGTGGAAGGGCGCTTGAGGGATGAGTCCGTTGGGGAAGGGGATGCCGAGTAGCCCGGAGACGCCGGTGGTGAGGCCGAGGAGGAAGAGATCCCAGTGGAAGCCGGCGGGCTTGCGGAGGGGGAATTCGGTGCCTTGGGCGATGAGGGAGGAGACTGAGTTTGTGGTGTTAGTATAGATTATGACTGAGGGGAGAAGGGAAGCTACTCACCATTATGATCAAACCAAAAGAGAATAGTCAACAGCAAAGCAAACGGGATAGCCAAGAACACATGTCCCACGGGGATATCCCAAAAGTGGATAAACCACCCTCTAATCCAGCCATCCTCACGCGGCGTCGGGAAAAACGCCTTGCTAACCTCCAAGTGTTCCAAATGAATATTCTCCAGCTTTCCAAAGTGGACAAACCCAGTGAAAAACACCACCGTCAACGGCGTCCCATAATCCTTCAAAAAGACCCGAACCGTATGATTAAACAGACTACTATCGCCCAGCTCGCCACAGATATACGCAATAGCAAAGACGCAAAGCGCCACAACAACCGACAGATAAAACGGCTCTGCGTCCCCAAGGCGCTCCAGCACCTGAATCCCCTTCTGCAGGTAAATAAACGCCACATAAAATCCAAAAATATCGCACGGAAACCTCGTGACGTACCGCAGCCAGTTGCAACTATTAGTGACAGCCAAAATCCAGTGAAACACCAAAGACCAGAGGCCAATCCAGCACATGAAGGCCATGTAGTTGGTCCCCGTCGGCTCCATCATGTCGTAGACGGTGTAGTTGAAAACAGTAATCGGCCCCGTCACCCCGACTATCACAAGCGGCTGACACGCTGCCAAAGAAAAAACCACGGCGCCCAACACACTGGCAAGCAAGACTTCGTTCACCCCGTACATCCGGTCCGTTTTGGTGAACATGTCTAGAGAAAAGGCTAGGGCGGGAAGGATGTTGGCAAAGTACATGTATACGGTGGCCGGCACGACGCGGTAGTTCCAGGCGTCGGTCCAGTCGGATAGGTAGTAGGGGGCGCGACGGCGGAGGTCGTTGATTATGCCGCGGAAGAGATGGATTTTGTACCATTTTGGGGGGCGGGGGGGTTTGTGGTGAACTCCGGGGCCGGGTTCTCGGTCGATTCCGGTGGTGGTGTTGGTGTGGAGTCCTCCGGCTCCGGCTCCGGCTTCGGGCACGGCCCCGGGAATGGATCCCGGGAGAGTGAAACTGCTGTCATCGGCACCCGGGCCGGGACCGGGACCGGGGTCCGGTTTTGTTGTGGATGCCATTGGAGTCCGGTTGTCGTGAAACTTCCGGAGAGGCTTATACCCTCGGCGCTCAACTTTCGGAACTGAATGGTTGGTCGGTTGGTGAAGGGGGAAAGTTGCGTCGCTGTGGCCTGTGGGGTACCTCAGTTGCTTTGTTCTGTTTCGTTTCGTTTCACTACCCTCTTGATCCCTCTTGTTTCTTGTGATAAAATGAAACAAACTTTCGATAGATCAGACCAGTGCAGTCGGGGATGAGTTGATGAATTCGCAAAAGCGTCAAAGCCAATGGATACCAATGCCGTATCGTCTTCAACCCACACACACAATCCTGCGCGCCGGGAGATGTCCCTCGCAGTCGCCCTTTGATGGTGTTTCTGGTCTTGCGCCCCGGCGTATAGCAACCCCCATAGTTGTCGCTAAAAAAATGTTAGGTTGTCGTCGGTGAGAATTGATGACCAGGCAAGTCGTTGATTCGATAGTCGTAGTTGTAAACGTCGTCGACGTCGCCGTGGTGGGTGATCGGCGACGCGTGCGTGAGTGTGTCAAGACAAGCTTTTGTGAAATATTCACCGTTCAACTTGGAGTCTTGAACACAGGTGTAAGGACAAGACGGCTGGAATAAGCAATCAATACAATGAATGAAATTCCTATTCCCTCCTATCGACCTTTTCTTCACAGTTCAAATTTTCGGAATTCCATTGACGGTCAATTCTTGGCCTTCCCCGGACTGCCCCCCTGTCCTTTGGCGGCGAGAAAACAGTGGGTCCCTTCCAGCCATCGGTGACGACGCCCGCTACAGACCGCCGCTATGAATTTCTTCATAAGAGTTTGGACGGCGATATGTTGATATCACCGGCACATTGATACCGTTG
The DNA here is from genome assembly GCA_009805235.1 of Neurospora pannonica FGSC 7221. Lineage (NCBI taxonomy): Eukaryota > Fungi > Ascomycota > Sordariomycetes > Sordariales > Sordariaceae > Neurospora > Neurospora pannonica. The sequence continues at coordinate 54,341 of RANY01000023.1, forward strand.
AATTGTCAGATATACGTACTTGTTTGACGGTTTTCTTTTATAAAAAGTTGCAAAAAGAAAAATCCAAGAGATCCATTCTGTATGCAAGCATGTACAAGGCACCATAACAGCCACCCCAAACGATGCCCGTCCCAGTTCGTCCCGTCTATTTTCAGTGATGATGATGATGCAACAGGCTCGCTATAGTACCTAGATAGTGCGCTTGCTTGTCGACAAAGTCTCGTGAGTTATGGATGTGAAATGTTAATGTTTATATCCCTTCCGCTTTCTTTTCTTTCTTCCCCCAACCCAGACCAAATTTCGATACGAGTACAAGAGTAGAGTACAGTTACAAATTTGTGTACAAGAGAAAAACGTAATGAACCAGGTATTAAGTGGTGGCATCGACTCACGCGCGGCGGATCATCATGACCTTTTCCTCTTTCTCTCTTTCATCCTTAATCTTTCTTCTTCTTCTTGAACAACAAACGGAAAATGCATGTAAGAAACGCCCCCCCTCTCCTTGGTAAACATAACATTTGGTGGTACAGAACAAATCAACATCAACAACATTGAGTTGGGGGATAATGGCTAAAACAACAACAACTTCCCTACTCCTTCTCCTTCTTCACACCCTCGCGCGTCTCTCATCTACCGCCACGCCATTCCCTTATTTCATCCCCTCATCCCCATCACCTTTGCTCCTTGCTCTCACCCTCCTTGTTGCCCGCGGCGTCGGCTTTCCCTTCCTTCATAGCCGGTTGCGGCCCCGACTCCTCGGGGGTATCAGTGTTCTCGGTAGGGAACGGTGGTGGCGCGCTCTTGCGCTCGCCGTGGAAGTACTTGGAGAACTCCTCCTTGTCGGGCCACTCGCGGGGGCCGAGGAGGCGGATGAGGTCGTCACGCGACAGGACCTCCTTCCTGAGGAGCTCCTCGGCCACCATGCCGATCTCCTTCTTCTTGGCCGTCAAAAGGTCCTTGCACTGCTTGTAGGCCTCGTCGACGATGCGTTTCACCTCGCTATCGATAGCCTGCGCCGTCGACTCGGCGAACGGCTTCTGGAACCGCTCCGCGCTGTCGTCAAAGTGCAGCATGCCCACCTTTTCGGACATGCCCCACTGCGTCACCATGGCGCGCGCCATGCGAGTGACCTTCTTGAAGTCGTCGCTGGCGCCCGTTGTCACGACGGGGAAGTGAATCTCCTCGGACACGCGGCCACCGAGAGTCATGGCCATGCGGTCCATCAGCTGCTTGGTGTTCATGAGGTAGGCGTCACCGGAAGGCAGATACTGAGCGTAGCCGAGCGCGCCTTGGCCACGAGGAATGATGGAGACCTTGAGAAGAGGATCGGCCCACTGGAAGAACCAGCCGCAAATGGCGTGGCCGGCCTCGTGGTAGGCAACTGTCCTCTTCTCCTCAGGGCTAAGAACCAGGGATTTGCGCTCCAGACCGCCAATGACACGCTCGATAGCCTGCTCGAAGTGGATCATCTCGACCGTCTCCGCGCTCGCTCTGGCAGCTGTTCACGTTGTTAGCACTTGGAATCAAGCGGAGTTCAGCAGAAAAGATTGAACTTACCGACAAGAGCAGCCTCGTTGACGACGTTGGCAATGTCAGCACCAGCGAAGCCAGGGGTCAAGGCAGCGAGACGACCAGTGAGGAACTCGATATCCTCCTTGGTCACAATCTTGGCCAGGTGGACCTTGAAGATGTCCTGACGACCCTTCATCGTAGGCCTATCAATGTTGATGTGCCTGTCGAAGCGACCGGGACGCATAAGAGCCTTGTCGAGGATATCGGGTCTGTTGGTACCGGCCAGAACGACCACCTGCTCAGTCGTGTTGAAACCATCCATCTCCGTAAGAATCTGGTTGAGGGTAGCCTCGCGCTCGTCGTTTCCTCCACCCCTGAAGCCGCCGTCGGAACGAGACCGACCGATGGCATCGATTTCATCGATGAAGATGATGCAAGGAGCGTTCTTCCGCGCCGTAGCAAAGAGATCACGGACACGGGACGCACCGACACCGACGAACATCTCCACGAATTCGGAACCGCTGACGCTGAAGAAGGGAACCTGCGATTCACCGGCAGTCGCCTTGGCAAGCAGAGTCTTACCGGTACCGGGAGGACCAGACAAGATAGCACCACGGGGGATCTTGGCACCGAGCTTCTGGAAGCGCTCGGGCTCCTTGAGGAACTGGACGAACTCCATAATCTCGACCTTGGCCTCATCCATGCCCGCGACATCAGAGAACTTGACCTTGACCGCGGAATCGTGGTTGAACATCTTGGCCTTGCTCTTGCCGATGCCAAACATGCCACCGGGGCCGCCAGCGCCGCCAGGACCTCTCCTGGAGATGTAGGCAAGCAGACCGACGAGCACCAGGGTAGGGCCAAAGGCAAGGATGATGTTACCCCAGCTGAACTCGTTGGCATAGCTGACAGGTATCCTCTCAGCAGGCGGAATTCCGAGCTCGGCCTGGGCCTCGTCTAACCTCCTCTCGAAAGCGTCGATAGAGCCAATGGTGAAGTAGTAGTGGAAGCCGGGAGCAGTGGCGGCCGATTCAGGATACATCTGCTTGGTAGCCTCCTTGTTGAGATCCACAATTACACGATCCTTAACGACCGTGAGCTTCTCAACCAGGCCCTTCTCCAGGAAGTTCTTCCGTAGCTCTTGCCAGGTGATCTCGCGGGAGTCGTTGCCAGGGAACAGCACCTTGTAGGTCCAGAACAGAACGGCGGTACCAATAACGTAGTTCATGAGGCCGCCGTCGAAACCCTGGGGAGGCTCTTGACCTCCTTGGCCCTGGCCCTGACCCTGAGCACCAGGCCTCTTCGGCCCTTGCTGGCCTTGTTGCTCGCCACTTTGCTTTCCTTGTTGGTCGGGTTGCTGTTGGCCGGCTTCCTTGCCTTCGCTTTGCTGCTTCTGCTCCTCCGATGTCTGCGCTTTCCTGTCGGAATCTGACAGATTCGAAGTGAAAGTGTTGTCGTTGAGCCCACTGGCGATAGACTTGGCATTTGGGTTCTTCTTCATGTATTCGACCTCGTATTCACCGAGGTCCTTGGCCAGCATAACCAGAGACTTCATGCACCTGAGCTGCTCGAAAATGGTGATGTTGCCACTGATCCACTTTTTAAGAAGCTCTCGCGTCTCTTTTGGGCAGCCGTAGTGCTTGATACCCTGGAGGATGACATCCTGGCCCTCAATCTTGATTCCGGTCTTCATGGCGGCCTTCTGTATGAAAGCGTCGAAATCCTTGAGGTCCTGCTTCTCCATGCGCACCCATCCTGGGGGCAGGGGGCGTTTGGGCTCGAAGTCTCCCTCTTCCTCCTCGGCCTTGGGCAACTTGTTCTCGTCATCCTTCTTGGGTTCGGGCTTCTCGGTCGATTGTGTCGAGTAGAGCCGGGAGGTAGGCAGCTGGCGAGCGGACGAGAGGGAGGCCCGGGGGAGGCGGGATGCACGGTATGCGGGCCGGGTGGTGGTCCGGAGAGCCTGCCTGGCGCAAAGCGCAAGCTGCTGGGACGATTGTCGGAATCTGACCGCCATGGTTGGAGGAACGGTCGGGTATGGGAGGAGAGCTGAGGGGTGCTCTTCGGGTTGGGGGAGGGGTAGGTCAAGGGTGGTGTTGCGCGATGCGCGGATGGGATTCCAAGCTGGAGGTTAGTGTGGGCACACCCCAATCGAAGAAAACAGGTATCTAGAAAGTAAAAGATGGATGTGCAGCTGGTCGTCTCCTAGCTGCCATGCACTTTGGCGACGTGATTTGGTGAGCGCCCAGGAGGTCGCGGGAGCTCGGTGGTGGTGGTGAGCTTGCGATGGGACGTTGAAGATTGCGACTGCAGGTAGTCGAGAGTTGTTGGTGGGCAGGCAGGTAACTGATGATGTACTGCGATGTATGTAGTGCGGCGGTAGAGCTACGGAGCCGGCGAGATGGAGTGGAAGCTGGCCTGACTGACTGACTGACACTGCACGCAAAGCGGCTTCCACCTGGTCCGATATGGCCGACGGGGGGGCGGCACTGGAGAAAATCAAGTCAAGCCATTTGCATCATGCGGCCGAGGACCCCACCCGCCCGTAGGTACTACCAGTGCTCCACACTCGGGTCGGAGCTGCCTCTGACATCCGCTGGACCCTGAGAGCTTCAGCGCTCGGGCACCTCCAAAACCTCCAACTCCAGACATCTATGATCCTCACAGTTGCGTCACGTGTCGAGGCAGCCCGTTTGCGTAGTTCGAACAGTCTGCTCCAAACTCCAACAAACAGAATGTTCGGAATGGCTTCACTTTGTCATTTCGACTGATATCCTCGAGATAGCACCCAAGTTTACAGTACAGCTTTTTCCCTATTCTAGAAGCCTCACCGTCACCAATCACCATCACCAATTGCAGCTCCTCCTTGCCACTTGTATTTACAACCCTTGAGCTCTACTATCGCCATCTTCGGTGTTTCCGAAAGCTATTTGTTGCCTCGGCCTCAAACTCCCCTGGGCTGCCTGGCTAGACCGCGGGCACCAGGCGATACAAACCTGACAAACTGGTCCAGCCCCTTTCTACCTTTGCTCCCCCTGATTGAAAGTCGACATTGTCGTCATTCCTCTGAATACCATCCACAACTCCCCACAAACGCCTTGCGAGCTGGTTCTCCACCATGGAGATGTCCTTGACAAGTCGCCAATTCTCCGGGATCCACAGCTATATCCAGCCTCTGCAGGAATCCCGTAGTCTCCGGTCGTCAACAAAAGGGGAGTCATATGCCAAAAAAAATTGTATCATATCGTGAGTATGAAGTGCTTCCTTTTAAAACAACTGTTGAAAATATGAGTCAAAACAACTTGTTGAAATGTCATGACCCTCCAGAATGTAAGTGTTAAATAGCAACAGAGATGAGAGTTTTCCCAGCATAAAAATGCAATGCATGTCCCCCTAGTAGAGACCGTTTAAATCCCTTCAAAACTCAAGTATATCCTTCCCTCCATGGTAGCCCGCTGCCCAATGCAATAAAATGCATAAAACGTGGTCTCATCTTCCATCCAATCTTCCTCTTCTCGATCCTTGAGGTTTCCAACCCCATTTTGTCTAGGTTCGATGACCTTTCAACAACTCTCTTTATCTGGTCTCACCACTAACTTCCCTTGTTGTGCGCGAGATGTCCCTCCCACTGTCACCGTTGCTGTGGTTCATCGCTGCCAAAGTTTCCATTCTCGACACTGGGATATTCACCACCGCTCATCTCTGCCCAGTTCCAGTCCAGTGTTACCGGTAAGCTGAACAAATCTTGCGGCAACATCGGCTGTTGGTAAACGGCTCTTGGGTCGCCCGCAGACGGGTCCGGCAGCCCATCAACCGGAAAGTCGGCAGGATTCATATTCGCAATGGCACCAAATCCAGTCATATCAGCCCAGTTGCCGTAGTCAATGCCCTCCATGCCGGTTGGGGCGTCAGTTGTGAATCCGTCATTCCATCCGTTGGGTGCCATCCCCGGTGATGGGCTCTGGCTGAATGGACTGTATCCGCTCTGTGGGGTGCGGGTGCTTTGCACACCTGGCGAAAGATGATCTTTCACTGATCCCTGGTTCGGCTGTGGTGTGGCTGTACTGCTTGCTGTCGGAGGCCGCGGCGTCATGGTTACGTTTGGATTGAATGAAGAGGCGGGATCCGCGGGTGCTGTATTGCTCGATGCCGCCTTGTTACCAGATGCTTGCTCCTGCACCTTACGCTTGCGACGTGATGAATTCTCTTTCTCGGCTTTATCGATGACAACCTTTGCAATGCGCTCGAATTCGGCGCAAATACCGAGCATGCGGTGAACACCGCCGGTTTCGGCCTCATGACCAAGCATGGACAGGAAGGTCACAACCACATTCATAAGTTTTGCGTCAGAACGTGCCCTAGGGTCCAAAGGATTCTGGAGAATGTTTCCGAATAATGTCACCAAGGCGGAGACAGGGAAGTACAGCACCATCCTGTAACAGTTATCAGTAAGTGTGTGAATTATTCTTGATTGAGGGTTAGACTTACCAGACGCATGAAAAGTCGCCTTGAGGGATGTACTTGAGCAGGGAGATTGAGGCTCTTGCGGCTGATGTGCACAGTGCTGCTGAAGAGAAGATTCTGGGGTTCAAAGGCCTGGCATTAAGGCCTTGAATGGCAAAGTTTGACAGGCGACTAGTCCAGTATCCGTGATGGATAGACATGCGATGAATCGTTGTCAAGCAGTTGTAGTAGGTAAAATGCAGCATGACGACGTGAAGGATTAGTGGTGTATGGGATGCCTTGATTTCATGCTCGGGTCGGAAGTCGATGGGAATGCTGTCTTTCCAGTCTTCGAGTTCCTGATCCAACTCTCCAATGGTGTTCAACAATTCACCATCCGACTGCTTCGTGGCCTTGGTCGCGTACAGTCTTTTATACACCTTGCTCTCGACGATGGAGATCTCGACCATCTTTCTGAAAAGGTTCATCTTTCCTTTCCCGTCAGCAAGGGGAATGTTACCGATGCCGTCGGCGGGATCTTCGTCAGGAAGGTCAACGTTCATGTCATCATCGTCTTGCGCAGGCGGTCGTCCAGATCGTAAGCAGAGGTCCTTATCCAACATATAAGCGATCCAGAACACCCGTTTCCGCTGTTCGATCTCGATTGGGTTTAGGTTGAAGCCGGTTCCGCGCTTATGGAGGCCGATAGTATGTGAAAGGCGAATTGCTGTGGCGATGAGAAGGAACGACGGCTGTGGGTTAGGAGTGCCCTGCATGAAGAGAGACATACCCAAAAGAGCCTGGACACTAAGTAGGTCAGTATTGCGCATCGTTAGCTCCGAGAAGACTGCCATGGCATTCTTCATATAACCCCAAGCTTTGTCATCCTCTTCCTGTGGAACCAAATTGCTCATCACCCGCAGACGGTAAGCAATAGCCAGCGCCACGTTCAAGCTTGCCCACCATCCGGATCCCTGATACGGGTCAGGGGAATACTGTCTTTCGACCAGATGCATAAATGTTGGCTGATGGAACAGCGGAAACATGCAGTTGAAGTTCTCAAAGTAGTCTTTGAGAAGCGACATGGCTTCCGGCTTAGGAGGTAGCTCTTTGAAAATTACGCGGCGGAACAGATCGCCAAAAACGTCGGGCTTCCATCTTGTCCATTTGTGGTCGTCAATCGAGACATCAGAGATCATCTGCTGGAATGAGCTGTCGCCCATCTTCTCATTGACCCACTGAATGCCCTTGGGAGAGAAAATTGAGAAACCGGAAGATGACCCTTTCACAAGTTAGCAGTGACACCATCAACCCAGAGCCTACAAGTTGAGAACATACCAATGTAACGAGTTTCGCCGTTGTTGTTTGTGACGAGGGAGCACATCATTTCAGACAGGGCTGAAACCTCCTGTTCTGTCTCCTCCTTCTCCTCCTTCTCGGGAGCTATCGAGGCCCTCTTCTCTCCTTCTTTATCTTTGGCTGGTTCAGGCAAAGGGGAGGCCAGCGAACTGCGAGGCGTCGAATTATTTCCATCTTGACCTGATGCTGCCTGAGAGGGTGAAGTAGGATTGGAAGCGGCGGCCTGTGAGGCTTGCCTCGACTGTGCTGTCTTCTCTGCGAGCTTTTTCTCAAGTGTTCCGAGATCGGTGGCCCCGTTATCGTCGTCTCCAAGCAGACCTGCCGAGCTGGTGAGTATAATGACGACCTAACGGCGAGGTATGAAACATACCTGATAGTCTCAACAAATGTTCCATGCGACCTAGCCGGTTCTCGAGGCCTTCAATGTACTTGGCACTGCAAGACACTCAACGATAAGCCAGTATTCACAACTCTGAACGTCTGTGGAGGTATGACATACCCCTTGGGCGGACTCCTCTTCTTTTCCACTTGGGTGAAGACGCAGTCGGTCTTGTAGTTTATGCAGTGTGTGCAAGCTGGCAGCTTTCCATCACACTTGATCTTCTTCTTTCTGCACATATCGCAAGCCTAGGGGGATGGGAAAGAGCTCTGTTAGCGACTGTTTTCCAATGGACACCTCCCAGGTTTCTGATCTCGGTCAATATCTAACCATGACTCACCCTTGCTATCCTCCTCCTCTTTGCCTCGCTTGTATCATCAAGCAGTCCATGCTCTCCAAACATTTGTGCGACAGCTAGGTCATGCGGTAGTTGCTGGATGGGTATGCCATGCTCCGTGTAGCCCCCGAAGATCTGAGGCGGCTGGTTCAACAGCGGCGGAGGTGCCATGGGCATCTGGAAACCGCCGTGGAGGTGATCCATGGTGGTGGTGGCAAGAGACAGCCGTCGCCGTGTATATTACTTTGGAGCAACACAGTATATGTTGAAGAATCGGGATCGCCTGGTCGGCTATGGGGTCGGGGGTCGGTTAGATAAGTGTTTTGCGGTTCACTTATCGGCTGTGACGTTGGTGGTGTCGAAGGAGTCGGATATTATGTATTAGGGAGAATGTGGAAAGCCGTTGACGAACTGAGTGGGAGATCTGGCGGCGGGTAGTAGTAAAATGGGCCTGACGGGGACTGGAGTCGAGGCTCGAAAAAAAGAAACTAGGCGCCCGGGGTACAGGGGCAGGAGTGCTATTATTACGCAGGGGGCAGGTGGTGTAGTAGCTGGAGCCGGAGGCCTTTTCACACCCTCACACCTCTCACACTCTTCCTTCCACTTCACACCGTACAGTGGTCTGTGGTATCTTGGGGAGTGGTCGTTCTCCTATCGGATAGTCCCGTCTGCGGTCTGTGGCAGAGTGGTAGCAGTAGACGTGAAGGACAACGTGGGACTTGACTAGCCCGCTTCACACCACTATAGTCAGACTTAGCGGTCGAATTAAGGGGCCGGAAAACAGACCGGATCGCTCGGAAATCCGGGGCCGTGTTTGAATATCCCTAGGCAGTGTGCGGTCGGCACTCGATGTCTTTACTATGTATATGGTTGTGCGCTGAGTCCAGTGAGATTTGAAGGGGAGGAATCCATCCGCAAGCCCGGTATACACGTAAAGCCGTTGAGGCTCCTTGTGGGCTAGGCTGGGTAGGCCGTGGGAGGCTATGGGTAGGTGATCCGTAAACGGTTTCCAACGGCGAGGAAGTGGAAGCTCGAACTAGAAAGGAAGACGTGCAGCTTGATAGGATTCTTGTCGGATGCTTAGTGGCTCTCCATAGTAGTCGTATGCTAGTGCGTTATAGCACAGAGCACCATGGAAGTCGCTGTCGGGACCGACTGCTGGCCGTAATAAAGGACTCGCTGTTCAAAGGGTCCAAGTGAGATTGCGGTAGGGCTGAAGAAAAGGACAGCTCAAACTCCAAACCAAGGAGATTGATACTCGCAGGTGGTGAAGAACAAAAAGAGAAGATACAGAGAAGTGGATGTTCAAAGTCAATTTGTCAACCGAGCATCAAAGTGCGTGCACGAAGAGGAAAATGCGACGAAAAAGGAAGGACCTGAGTCGGACACTCGGGCGTTATTCACAGCGAGCTTGGACGCTGATAGGCCCGTCGTGTTAGTGGTTACAGTATCAGCGCAGGAACTTCCTGAAGAGAAGCTCAGCTGCAGYTGCAGAGCTGCACCTTCTTCAACATTGCATCACTTCGAGGTGGCCCAGACCCTCGACCCCAAGCCCCAAGATGACTGCCTCCTACGAGGGGAGCTGGGAACAACGATTCGAGTCGAAGACGAAACATGAAACTTGCCACTCCACCAAAACGATTCCGTATCCTCCTCAGAGGCACGATAATCAAGAGCTATATCATCAAGGTGATAAGCCAGATTCCGGCAACCCAGGTCATCAAACTCACTTCGCATCAAACATGACTAACAGGTCAGTATCGCCCAACATATCAAGCCCTAGCACGGCCTGACCAGAATAGGTATCGATTATCCAGAATAGACTTCCAGAATATGTAGGTACCTTTCACGGCTCCACTTTCAACAGAGCCCGATCCCGCAAGAAAGGGGTTCACCTTGGCCCATCGCACGCCCTGGCTCAAGGAACCGAAAGCTGCTTCTGCATCACAACGTCCGTTCCATAGAATCTCCGATATGGTCTCGGCAACACCAGCAAGTACGCGTACTGAGCTCAGCCAAGCGGCAAGCCTCTTACACCAGATTCATGTCCAGTCGATGTCGACTTATCCGTCACTGTCCCAAAGTCATCGTCAATTTCTCTACGCCGCAGAGTTGCAGAGCCCCGGGCAAGATGCCAAGGCCAGGAAGCATCATCGGCCATCTCTTGCTCTGTCCAAGCGCGGTACCTACATAAACCCTCCCAGCCCAATCTCTTTCTAACCCGCACTCGGAGTCAGATCACATCACGGACGGCTTGATGACGGCGTTAACCCCGAACCGTAATCTGCATAACTGTTTGATGTGAATACATAGGTAGGTAGTGGTGGGCATTGTGCATTGCGGCACGGCACGGCACCATAACCTCACCAAAAAGCCATCATGTCTCATGGGACGTATAGCTCAGGCGATCCCCCGCCCCCGGTCGGGACCCACCGAGATTTCCAACGTACAACCCTAACCCTACCGAAATCCGCCTCAACATGCAGAGTACAGGATACTTGGAGCTACATCACATTCTTACATATTCGCAAGAACCCGCATCCATACCAAGTACATCCGTTTATAGTAGCTAAATAACTAGAGCAATACAACAAAAAATCTAAAATGTACTAGGTATGTTATGCCTACTTAATAGGATATTAATTACTTAATAATTACTTACAAACGTTATAAAATCGTAAAGTATAGTCGATATTTAATATTTAGAGACTTATTAATATAATACCATCGTTTACAATATTTATACTTTGGATATATTTTAGTATATATTATAATAAAACCCCGAAATATATTTAATAGAGAGTTCCGAAGTATTTTAAATATAATTTTACTTATGGAAAGTATTTAAAAAGTCTTATTATATTATTACATAAAGTCCTTCGGATATAAATATTATAAAATAAAGTATTAAAATATAGAATAATTATATACAATATTCCTATTGCTCAAGGGAAGTATATTACGCGCAAACTAATCGGACGGTTTCGTTAAATTATATAGTAATACGATTATTCGAAACGGAGCGGAAGTTCTACGTAAAATATATATAAAATGTCCGTAAAGCATTTACAAAGTATTTATAAAGTATTTGTAAAAGCATTATGAAAACCCATATAATTATTAAATAACTTTAGAGTAATATTAAATTAAACCTTTATAAGGATAATAGTTACCTTTATTTTTACTCTTCTTCTTTTCTTCCTTTTATCTATCTTATTTTTCTCAATTACTATTTACTATAAGTAATATAGCGGGTAATATTTACCTTTACTCCTTATTAATTATTTAATAATCCTTTACTAATTACTATACTATTTAAATATATTTAAGGGTATCCTTCCGGGATTGTTCGCCAAAGATTAAAATATTCTAATTAGTATATTTAATTTAGGTTTCTATACTATAGATTTTCATTAAGTATAAACAATCGATAAAACTATAATTTTAAATTTAAAATAAATACAAAGAAGAGAATTTATAATCTTTTAGCGACTCTGCCTTTAATATTTAGGATATATTTAACTAAATATTATAACTACCTTTAAATAAGAAGGTCGAAGAAATTCCTTACTAAGAAATCTAATCGATAATTTATACTTTTTCTAACTCCAGTAAAGGGAATTAGGGCTATTAGCTCTAAGCTAAATATATTATTTACTACTATAATTTCCTGAACATTCCCAAAGATTAGAGTGATGGCTCGGATATTGTATATATATATTTAATATAGGGTATACAATTTGAAGATATAAAGAATTAGCGGAATTAAATATATTTTATAGTAATATTAGGGTTATTTTATTAGGGTTTTACTAATAGAATATTAATAGGTCTAATAGTATTAAGCTTTAACTTATAGTGAGAGCGGATATAAGCTTGTCCATTCTCTATTCTTTAGTTTAATAGAAGTTTTACGTATAAAGAAAGAATGTACAAGTATTAAGATTTGCTCTTGTTTTAACTCCCGTATTTAAAAAGTAATTAAGAAAAATAAGAGCGCGAACGAGATTTTAAAATTGTAATACAAAAGTATAAAAAGAATTTATATAAAGGTAATACCTACAGAACTAGGATATAAAGTGGGTTATAGTATTATAACTTATCGAATTTATTTATAATTTCGAAAATAAAAATATATAAAAGACGAAGTATAATATACTCGAAGAGACTTATTACTTATTCGCTTTTAAGAATATAGTAAGTTCGCTTTTATTAATATATTTATTAAATATATATTAATAATTATTATCGTTTAAAATAAAGCGGGCTATACAAAATACGTTATTAAATATGAATACTAGAGAATAAAGCCCAAACTTTATTAAGGAAAATATTTCTTCGTCCTTTATAAAGATATTGCAAAATACTACTGCTAAAATACTATTATTATAGCTTTATAGAATTACAAAAATGAAAAGTAGATAATTACTTATAGCTTTAGATATAAAGAAACTGAAAACGATTTTTATACAGAAACTATATATAATAAGTCAACGAAAAAATACTATAGTATATTTCCCTTCCTATAATTATTATTAGGGCTTATTAATACTTTACTTTAGGCTTAATTCGCCTTTTATAATACCTTATCAATATATTAGCTTATATAAGGCTAAAATATCTTTTCGATTCTAAATAAGTTATTAATAGCTACCATCCTTATTATATTCGCTTCGAAATCCTTATGTTAGTTAATTAGATTAAAGTTCCCTATTACACCTTCTTTATTTACGAGAAGTATAACTATAGCCCTCCTATACCCAATAAAATCCCGGATATTATTAGGTAAGGTATTTGATAAGGACTGCTTTCGCCTCAAAGAACAACCCTGCAATTAATGCAAAAGCAATGATATTATTCCTGTATAAAGCGTGACGCTGAAAGAAGAATCAGAAAGAGGGGCAGCTAGGCGCAGATAGATTGATATCTATCTAACCTAGACCTACATTCCTTATCTTATCGCTAGGACCCACCTTACAACCTTGGTAGGGTAGCTCTATGCGACCTACATCAACGCTCAATTGCTGTCTTTGATGCAATACTCTACATACATGAAAATAATCCGTATTAGTATTATTAAGCAGATTATAATAATTTACAATCTGATATTTACTCTAAATAAATTTCCCTATCTTTAATATTAAAAATAGTAATTAATATATTTAATTAAATTATATACGTATCCGGCTATGCTCGAATTTTATTAGTGTTAGGGAATTAATTTACTAAATGACTTTACTAATAGGTTTAATAATAACAATTAAATTAGGACTATAATTTGTTGGATGAAACTTATTTAGTACTTTTATGGCGTTAATAAAGTAGCGCTCACTGCGTAGTATATAGGAGAATAATAGCGATGTAACGAAGTATATAAGCCTATATAAAGCTATTAGAAAGGCTTTAATAACCCTTTAAAAAGGCTTTAATAACCTTTTAATTACTATCTTCTAATTATTTACTACCGTTATTTTAGTATATTTAATATTTCTATTAGTGGTCTCTGGAGCTTACAAAGCCACGTCTACATTCAGCATTGAGACGGAAACCTTTTGGCTACTTCTTAACCTCTACCTCAATAAGAGTGTCAGAGCATTCGAGGAACAGCTCTCTCGCTCCCCAGCAGCGACCTTCGTTAGAAGGATGTCAGCTTGGATAGCGGCTAAGCTAAGAGGTAGGAAGGGAGGTAGATAACTATGGCTACCTCCAGTCAGCGGCCAGGCAAAGGCTGAATAGGCTGAGCGATAGGCCCCAAGAGAAGATATCCTGATACCGCAGAGGGAAGCGAGAGAACCCACACTAGGTGAGAAGGAGAAGTAGTTGGAAGAGGTAACTTGAAGAGAGTGGGTTATGAGGTGGCATGTTAAGGTGGCTGAAGTGATGAGGAAATGGAAGAGACTGAGTGCTACTGAGGCTCGTATGCAGTTTGATGGAACTATACTATAGTACCACACTTAGCCCAACACAGATGAGAAGCTATTACCATACTACTTCTTGAAGGCTATAAGCTCGCTCCTGGTGCAAGCTAGAATGGGCAAAATAGGCCTGCGGGCATTTCTCTTCGAAAGAAGGATACCAAAAGTAGCGACGCTATATTGCTAGTACAAGTTAACTAAGGAGACGTTCGAACACATTGTCCTAGAATGCAGAAAAATAGAAGACACATAGTTGGGAGACCCAATATGGCTGATGAACATTGAACAACTCCATAACGAACTCGAGTCAATGGCAGGAGTAGAACGAATCCTTTGCTGGGCCCTGTGGCTTGGCTGACTGCAAGAGTACAAGCTGGCAGTAAAGATAAAATGAGCATGGGAAGCAGAGGAGCTATTAGAGAGCTCAGATTGATTCTTGATTTCGAAGTGTGGAAGTGCGCCTGAGACTAAGGGGACTACGCATCAGAGTTAGAGATTAGACCTCGAGAATGACAGTGAGGTCATACTAAGCGGAAGATAAACAACGAAGGCATAGCGTCAACATGGCGCTACTACAATAGAGTAGCAAAGGGTTTTTAGCTGGCTGCAGCATAGTTTTTCCCACTGACTAAGAACAGAAGCAGTACTGCATACCCATTGGATAGACTACATAGTTAGTTAGCATGTATAAGACTAATAATAATAATAATAATAATAATAACCTGGCTGAAGACGAATATTAAGAGCGAATAATTATAATCGATATTGAAATAATAAATAAATAGAGCTAATAAGTTGAAAAAGAAAAAGAAATATTTGAAGTAGAAAAGTAAAGATTAGAAGTAAAGTAGGTAGTTAGGTAAATTAAATTAGAAATTAAATTAGTAGAGAATAAGAAATCAGAATTGTATTTTTAATTTTAATTTTAAAGTAACATTAAAAAGTATGAGGGTTCTAATTAATTTCGTAGTACCTAATAATTATATAACAATAATAGGTAAGTAATCGGTAAATATAGTAGTGGATTTAGACGGAATAAGGCTGGCGAAAATAATATTTAAATGGCTGGTAAGGATAAAGAAATTATTAATTTGGGAGAATGTAAGTCCTATAAGAAGATAAATCTAAATAAATTTTATAACGCAGTAATAATTTATATACTTGTATAAAAGCCGTACGATTATAGTATAGAGGAAGTATTTCTTTAGAGTATATAGGATGCTAATTATATATTAGTAACACTGAAATAAATAAATAGTAAAATAGTATTTTAAATATACGAGGGGTTAGTTTTGTATTACGGAACGCTGAAATAAACGGATGCTATTCTATACCTATATATAAAAAAAGTCAAAAGAAAATATATTATTTCGGTAAACTATATCCAACGCCGCTTTACATATTATTATTGCCATTTCCCTTTCTATTCTTCCTCGGCTGCTTATTAATTTATTTACTTTAATTCTTATCTCTTTAATCGTAGAATTGATAAAATTAAAAATTTATAACGTAGTAATCTTTAATTAAGTAATTCTTTTTAAATAGATAGCCTCATCTTTATTTTCTATATTGTTCGTACTTATTATAAATAAAAATACTGGCTAAACTTTTTATTAACCTTTAATCGATTTATTAATAGTTAAATATTTTTATTTATTTATTTTTAAATTCTATTAATTATACTATTATCTTCAATAAATAACGGGGCGGACGGGTTAATTTATAGCAGCTTAGATCCGTTCCATTCCTTATATACGCTTTTATACCTCGTAATATATTCTTCGTTATACCTACTTCCTATATTATATTTATTTTAGAGTACTTTTAAAGATATTAGCAATTTAGCATAATATTCTTTCGCTATATAGAATATATTATATACGAGCTAAATAACTATTCGTTAATAGTAAATAATATATTAGGACGGCTAAAGATAGATTTATATTATCCTTTATAATTATATTATTTTACTTAGAGCTCGGCTCAGTTCAGCCATCTAAAGAATTATTTAAATTTCTAAAAAAGGGATTAGATTCTTTATGTTCGGAATTTCGAAAATTAATTTCCAAATCCAAATCGCTGTAAATTAATTTAGAATAAAAGACGGAAATTATATCCGTAACCTATATATACTATATTAATAACTACATGGTTTTTCCTCCTAGCTTTGACTGATGAAGGACCGCGTGCATACATAGGCAACTAGATAGATAGATATATATATATAATCTTATTCCCTATGCTATACTAAATACAGCGCCTCATTAGCATGGGGTCCTTCTCCAGGTTCTTGGAGGGAAAACTGTGTGACGATAAGCGCCATCGGATAAAAACTGCTAGCTTCATACGGTTGCAATCTAAGTCACGCTTGCTCCTTCCAGATTCCAGCTGTAGCAGTACTCAACCTACTACCCCAGCGAACAAGCTACATATCAATTACCACACCACAAACATCAGGACTATCGACTCCTATGACTTTTGTGATGGTCCCTTTTACTTGGTATAATGTGATTATATATGCATCGCGACCTCATCGTGATGCTCCTTCTCCAACTCGACTGCCAGGCGGTATTTAGTCAATCTGCCTAACTTGAGTGCCCACGAAGATTAAAATTAATAGTTATTAACCTATTAGTAATATATAAAAAATAGCGAATTTATTCTAGAACTATTATTGAGCTCGTTAGCTAAAATAACGGCCGGGGGTATATTGTCTAGGTGGGACGATAGTTTGGAATATTTAAGGAATATTTATTAAAAAAAAATGTTAATTTATATTTAGAAAAAAGTAAAAAAAAAAAAAGTTAACCGCGCGGAAGCTTTATATAAAAAATAAGGAAAGGGAAACCTCGCGGAAACTTTGTATAAGAAATAAGAAAAGGGAAACTTTGCAGAAACTTCATATAAAAAATAAGAAAAGGGAAATTTTACGGAAACTTTGTATAAGAAATAAGGAAAGGGAAACCTCGCGGAAACTTTGCGTAACTTACTCTTAAGTAGTTTATAATTGCGGCGGATAGTAGTAATACAGTTATTCGAAGAGAAAAGAAAGAAGTAGAATTTAACTAGTTACTTTCAATTTAAATACCTTAATCCAACAGGTTGTTTCATTTATTTGCTTTATATTTTCTATCCAATATTCAATTTGAAATATTATTAAAATTCTTATTACTTTTCTTCCTATTTTCTTTTATTACTGAAGTCAATGACAATATCCCTTAAAGACTATTATAATACCGAATTTGTATCTAATATATACATTATAAAGATATTTATATATAATTATTTAATATACGCTTAACCGTTTATTTGATTTTGTAGAATGTACCTACGATATTTGTAGGCGTAAGTCCGCTGTAGACGCGTTGCAAACGGGACCTATAAGGGGGGTCGCCTCAATTAGACACCGTGTCTCATATCTTCTCCCTGTGCTTCACTACGTACATACACCCACAGACATACACACACATACACCCATTATGGCACTCTTTTCCAGCACATCATCTGGTAGTAGGTAAACTTAATGCAGAAATCTCAACGGTATGCACGAAAACAAGCCATGGATCGAAATCGAAATCGAATAGGTATCTGAATCGGAAAATGGCTTGAACCCTTCGACCAAGACATCTTCGAATTCCCCGAATCCCTTTTTCACGATCTACCCCAAAATTAAAAATGACATTTGTCAGCCAGCCATTTATTCTCTATCCACAGTTATTATCATCGTCAATCCCCCCATCAAATTACGTATTACCCGTCTTTGCCCGTCCGTCTGTCCAAGCGCACAAGCAACACGATGATGAGACAGCAGTGAGCGCCAGCGGGAAGCCGTTACCCTCCATGTCCGACCGTTTGCATTCTCTCGTTCGTTAGCCCGTCTCGCCCGCCCAAGTCCGAACCCCCTCCGTCGCTTGATGCTACGCTCTTACTCTGAATAGCTTCCCCCCCATTAACCTCATCAGTTTCATCAGTGTCTCAACTCCTTACTTTGGTTGCGTAGGATGTGACGACGTCAAGAAAGGAAAAGAAGAGAAGAGAACTCTCGGACGGTGTTTTGTTTTCTGCATGAACATTTACATCATCATCATCTATCTACAGACGAACGCCCTGATTGATACTACAACTACAGGATTGTTCTAGTAAATGCAACTATTTCGGACAGTATCGCAGATGACCGGAGAGTTTTGTATTTACTGGGGTTTCGCATCTAATGGTCCCTCACTTACACACTAAACTAAGGATTTGGGCCGCCGAAAGTCTTGCACTTATCGAATATTTGGTATGAAGTTGCAGAAAACCGGGGTTTGCGGGATCAGGGGGTTCGACTGTATATGCGAACCATCAGAGCACACGGGATTTGTACCAGCGCCTATCCATGGGAAGGATAGTCCATGGGGAGGCAAGGAGGGTTGGAAAGGTGACGCCGTGATGATAATGAAGCGAACCGTGAACCGCGGTGACTATGATGCTATCATGTTGCATGATGTGATGCTTGATACAGTTGGGATGGCAACCACTCGGTTTGACTTGACACTCTTTTGACACTTTCTCGACGGATGGAATATTCCTCTTCTAACCTAACTCCTCTCCGTCGTTGTCTTCCATTCCGCCCCTCCCTCTCCTTCACCTCCTACGTATTTGTCTTCGCCCTTCCATCATTGCTCATTCATAACCCAGATCACCATCACCAGAACCATTCAGCGCTCCATCCCACGGGCAATCTACTGCAGTCCACCACCTCACCATATACGATCCCCCGCCACTTTGGTGTAGCACAATGAGACAATCTTACAGCTCTTCTTACCTTGCACGCCTTACACCGACGCCGCTCTTTTCTCGATCAAAACGCCTCCTGAGCCTCCCATACGTTGGTACACCTGGTACACCACATGTGCAACGTGTACCGCGTAACGGGAATGAAAACGAACATCCGGCCACGCTATTACTCCATCTATAATTCCGATTGGGCGACGATCCTTTTTGATCGAACAGGCACTGAAAACCACCGAGTGTCCGTTACACGATACATACCAAATAACGGCGTGATCTCCTCAACCGGCTGGCTCTATCCACAATGAATAGGGAATGATGGAAACAAGTTAGTCGAACGCACGCGGGATGGGGTGTTCAGGTTCAGTCCCAGAGCAACCAGCTTTTTCTGCTGCACTTCACGTCTTCTCTTTCTCGCTCTGCACTACTTGCACTACTTTCCTTTCCCTAGCTTCATGTCTATCACATCACACAGCCCAAGGTATATCCCCGCCCTCCAACCAAACACTCCCTTCCCCCGCCGGCCGCCGCTCTCAGAACACCAAAAACCAACCGACCGGCTTGCATACCCGTGTGTGCCTGCCGGCCAAACCATAAAAGAAGAACAAAAAAGCTTTTGTCACACCACAAGTCTCGTTGCAGAAGTCCTCCGCCCCCTTCCGTTTTTCCTCCGCGTCCGTTGTGCCCGTGCCTCGAACGGACTGACCACAAAACATTATAGAATCAAGAGTTTGTTAAGTTGGAGGGAGATGAGAAAAAAAAACGAATAAATGCCATGTACAACGACAAAATGGTGCCGAGAAGAAAGATGACTACCAGATTTTCCCAGTCAAATGGCGAAAAGGTAGAGAACTTTTGGATGAAGAAGAAAAAAAAGAACAAAAGAAGGTTGATATCATATCCAATGAAGGTTCAAGGTTTAACAAATGATTGCAGAAGAAGAAAAAATGGATGGCTTGATGTGGGTACAAGATGGTAAAAAGGCTATGTCCAAAAAGAAAAGATGAAAAAAAGATCCATCCCATCACATATCCTCAGTAAATCTTGACCCAGATCCTCGGGACCCATCCCGTGATACCAGACTCCGACCGATCGGGTCCGGCATTAATGAAGCACGGGCGGGCGGACTTGGAGGTCCATGGCTACCAATCGGCGACGTCGGCGTTACCGGGTGCCTATCATCTGAAAAGGGGCTTGTTCCTCCTACTCCTGGTGATCCTCCATCCTGCTGAACAATCGCGGTCCTCCCCGGTCCTGACCTAAAGACGGGAACGCCGCTTATGGGTCGCATCGGAGACCCGAGTTTGAGTCGCTGCCCACCGAGGCCAAGGGCGCCCGTCGTCCCATCGGTAAACGCCATGGAATCCCGATAGTAAACGCTCTCGTGCGGATCCGGGTCGCTGTATCCATCACCCCCGGATTCTAGGACGGATATCAGCTTCTTGCCTGATACCCGGTAGAAACCCGGTTCTGCAACCGGGGGCTCGGTTGACGCGGTCGAGAATCGCTTGGCCCCCGTGAGGCTGGCAAGAGCAGACGGGACTGCATATGGAAGACCTCTTTCCGTCATTCCCCCTCCTCCTCCTCCATTTCCTCCACTACCGCCGCCTCCTCCTCCTTCCAGAGCTCCTCCTCCATGCTCATGCCCGCCCCGTTTCCGGGCTGCAGCCGCCAGGCTTCCACCTTCACCCAGCAACCGGATGTTGCCGCCGCCATTTCGCTTCTTCCATTTAAGAAGGAACAATAACAGGAACGCAATGAGGGCCATGCCGGCAGCCCCGCCTACGACACCTCCAATGATGGATCGCTGAGCGGTGGGCGTAAGTCCGCTGGAGTTGTTGTCCGTGTTGTCGGGGTCGACATACGGGGAGTCGGTCGTTCCGGCGGGGCTTGCGGATTCGCCACCGGCGCCCGCATTGCCGCTGTTGCCTTCTTCGGTTCCACCTGCTACGAGAGTCGGCACACCTGACGAAGTGGATGTGAATCGAGTGGTTGAAGCTCGGCTTTTGGTGGAAGAAGCGAAGGTGGATGTCGAACTTGCAAAGGTTGATGTTCGGGTGGTGTTTGCGAACAAGGAATGGGACACATGCGTGCCGTTGGCATAAAACGATGGGATGCGAGCTATATGACAAGGCGCGCACACGGGCAATGTGTTAGTCACTCACTGCGCATGGATAGAAGCTATTTAA
The DNA here is from genome assembly GCA_009805235.1 of Neurospora pannonica FGSC 7221. Classification (NCBI taxonomy): domain Eukaryota; kingdom Fungi; phylum Ascomycota; class Sordariomycetes; order Sordariales; family Sordariaceae; genus Neurospora; species Neurospora pannonica. The sequence continues at coordinate 75,242 of RANY01000023.1, forward strand.
TGGGGGGAAGATGGGACGAAAGAAGGAAGCATATGCATACTTGAAGAAGAGTTGAAAAGACCGGAGGATAACGATAGTGTGGGGAAGCTCGAGGGGCCATCATCGTAAGATACGGACGACGAGCTGTTGAAAGGAGCGGACGTCAAGGCCCCCGGCGCAGCCACGCCGGAGGACAGAGACAGAATAGCGGACGTTATAGACGACTCCGTGTCGACGGAGGCAGTTGGCGACGGTGTCCCATCGCCAAGTCCCGGAACTGAGACGGACAGGGTGGGCAACTGGCTACCGGTGGGTAACTGGCTACCCAGGTCTCTGATCTCGGCAGTTAGCACGGCCACAGGGTCGGGTGACTGCGTAACAGGTTCGGATGCCAGAGTCGAGAAGTGGACGAGAGCGCCGGCGTCATCTATGATCTTGATGACGGACACAGTCTGGACCACTAACACTTGACGTGCATTTAGTAGTCCTGGTTCGGATTGTTGGTGGGTGGTGTCTAGTGGTGAACGAATGTCGAGATGGTTGTGGTTTTGGAGGGTGGTGTTGTCGCTGTCTTCATGTGATTGTTCCTGTGGTTGTTGTTCGGAGGATTGGTGGTGGTAGCGAGCGTGGTTGTGGTTGTGGTTGTGGTTGTGGGTGTGGTGTTGGTGTTGGTGAGGAGTTTGATCGAGATCAAGTTCCTCTTCCGGATGGAGCTGGCGTTGTTGGTTGTGTTGGTGGTGGTGCAAATGGCGGTGGTTGTGCCCAGCGCTGGAGCCTGTATGGGAATGGTCGATGTTCTGGGTTTTGCGGGCCTGAGAGAGTGAAGGCCCGCCAATGTGATTAGTCATGGCGTGTGTGTTGTGGTGCCTGCAGCCAGGCAGCCCAGTGACAGACAGGTGGGTTGTTCCGGTTGTTGGAAGGCGTTGGGTGCGCGATGTGGCTGTGATCAACGAGCGACTTGTCCAAGATGGACGGCTTTTTGGTGACTATTTTTCGCGGGGCCGGGGGTTGGCCAAGGAATTTGGGAGTGAGATTTCGTGATCCGGTGATTCTGAGAGGACGACGGTTTCCCGTATTCGAGTGCGCGGGTGGCCGGGTCGGTCTGCAATAGTTCGTAATCGACAGCTGCGAAGCTACGCTGATGATGGCGGCGACGAGACGATGGAACAACAGCTACTCAAAGTATTGGTTGGCTGGCGCATTGTAGAAAAGATCATGGGCACGATCTCATCGAATCCATCCTTGGTGAGGTAGTCTTCGGGGTCCAATTCTTTTTTCTTTCTTTCTCTGTCGTGTTCGGCGTCCACCTCTTTGTCTCAATGGTCGGTAACAAATGGTAAATGGTAAAACACGCTGCCTCCGCACTCGTCCGCGCTGTGATGGAGTCAACTCGACCTTTCAGACTGTCACCAACATGCCTGGTTGTGGGAATAAAACGAATGAACGATAACGACAGAAACAAGATATGAGCCGGTGGAGAGAAGGAACAGGCAAAGAGGAGAGAAAGACCAAAAACATTGAATGAACAACGGGGGGCGGGCTGCACGACGATAATAACCTCCGGGAACCACGCCATCCACCTCCATACCATACCCATACCCATACACATCCATGGGCTCGCAGATGAAATGAGATGCCAAAATTGGGCACAACATGCCCTCGCAACCCTCGCAGCCGTCGCATGCCCTGCACCTAAAATGATGGCCTCGATCCCTCCACGCCCTCTCCCGTTGCGCGCAGGCGTCGACGTGTGCCCTGAAAGGGTCTCCGCTGCGGGATCCCTTCTAGCGCGGCGTCCAACATGCCTCGTCGTGCCTCCACTTCCCCCCAAGACGGGTCCATTTGGGGGCATTTGGAGCCATTTTCACGGGACCCAACACGTCTCTGCAATTTCGCTTCCTTGGCCCGAGACCCAGCAAAAATGGACAAAAACCCATGATTGCCATGGCAGGCATGGCTCTCTGGAATCCACTCTTGGTCGGGGTGCGCTCTCATTGGCCAATCAGGCCCACCACAGCCGCGCAAGTCTCCAACGTTTGATGCGGTGATTGGCCCGTTGTCCTACTGTAAAGCCAAAAAGTCGATGCCCGCAATTTCCACGACGGTCCATACAAACAGCAAGAGCGAAACAATTGCAGTGCACTGGGCAATGACGATGAATGACCTGGGAGTATCGATGGATACCGTACGGCGTGGCTTTTGGCACTTGGAAGGAGCCTCCTGAGAATCACGATGCAAGAGGCACATCTTTTTGCGATCAACATTTGAAACACTCGGGCTTTCCCTGATGGGCGCAGCCAGGCTCCTACCCCGCCAGGCCCGCCTGCTGGGACCTGGGTCGAGTCAAAACATGCAAGAGCTTATTATGAAGGAGAGTCTTTGATACCGACAAGCATCCACAGCATGGAAGCCATGGCCGATACGAAGCTCAATCTCATTTGCGCCTGGGCAGTTGCAGTCGTTGGCATCTCGCAAATGTCGCAACTGTCACACCTCGTGTCGTGCCACCGCACACATGAATGGAAAGAGCGACGATAAAATAAGAGAAGGCCCCAACTCCTCAGCCTGAAGTTTCTTTATCTCTGACCTCTGCCTCTGTGGCTCAGCCTTGGTCAAGCCTTGGTCAGTCCAACTCGGCTCTCTGTTGTGTCGAACGTGCATGATACGTGCCACAGGAGGTGAATCATGTTGAATGTGCTGGTCCAGGCTGATAGCAAACCCAGACCAGCCGAAAACACTCAAGGATTCCATGTACCTACCGTAACAGTTGCATCTTCTATCGCGGAAATCCCGTCGAATTTGATATTAGACGCTCAGATCAACCGATAAATGGTACCTGGGACACGTAACCGCCTTGTTGCCCTGAGCCCGTTCATTGCGGGAATGTGCAAGTTCCGGCCAGCCGATGATTGTCTCGCCTACCCCTTTTAGCTGTAAGCGGGGATCGTCAACCAACGTCCTACAGCCCACTGTACCCGGACCTTATAGTGGTACATCCGTAGTGACCAACCACCACAGATGCAGAACGACCGACATACATGGTCAACTCCCACATGAAACCAACCCAGAACACTCTCAAGTTCACGACCTAATCAATCTATTTTGTTGAATCAAGTTCGTATCAAATCCGTGTTCAGTGGCTGATCCGCCGAGGACCATGCCATATGTACAAGACCTATCGCTGACAGGGGCAGCATCGTCATCGTCAGGGGGGCCAGCAACACGGCCGTCCTCCTTACATTTACAATCACCTCTGCCAAGCATCGCCATGGTTGATAAAGAGCAACAACATCACCAGTATGCCTGGGAATGGACGGCAGACCAAGGGCACGGCCTAGACAATCCGAATCCCCCTCCAGCGAATTATCCATATTCGCAATGGAACAGGCCGGTTGACCCTCGAACCTCGTCCACACAGTCCTTGGCCCCCTCCACCCCGACAGGCAGTTACAGGGACCCAAGGAGGACGCTGCTCGTTATTTACATTCATGGTTTCATGGGCAACGACTCTTCCTTTCGCTCCTTTCCCGCCCATGTCCACAACTACCTTCGAGTAGCTCTGGCCGAGACACACGTCATCCACTCCAAGATCTACCCCCGGTACAAGACTTACAAGTCCATTGCCGTGGCCCGGGATAACTTCAGTAACTGGCTTCTGCCACACGAGTCGCCCACCACCGATGTTGTCCTGATCGGCCACTCTATGGGCGGCCTGCTGGCTGCTGAAGTTGCTCTGTTGTCACGTCAACCTCAAGATCCTCCAGCTTACGGCGACTCTCCCTTTCGTCATCGTATCTTGGGAACTCTGTCTTTAGATGCTCCATTGCTAGGCCTCCATCCAGGTATTGTAGTGTCTGGAATCGCAAGTCTCTTTCGTAAGGCTCCGAGTCCTCCAGGAGCCACGAACGCGGCGCAAGAGTCTCAAACGCTTATCGCCCAGCAGTCGCCAGGGCTATCACCAGATGCATCTATCTACTCCGAGATCTATCCTCCTCCGGAGGCAACTTCACCTATACCAAGGCCGACACCGTCATCAACCATGTCCTCGCCATCAGCCCCTGATCCTTTCTTCAACCCAAAATTCTTCAACGATGTGTCATTTGTGGACCGAGGATGGTTGAAGAACATAGCCCACTTTGCACAAAAGCACAGCCAGGAGAACCTAGTCGAGGCAGCTACTAACCACATCATATCGCACTTGGAGTTTGGCGGCTGCCTGGCCGATTACCCTGGCATGAAGTCCAGGTATAACAGGTTGAGAAAGTTGGAAGATGTGGATGAGTTGACACAGTCCCCAACGAATAATGAGCACCTGGCGAGAGTACGGTTCGTAAACTACTACACCGTTTCTACGGGGATACTCAAGGACAAGGAGTCTCGCAAGAACAGTGTTCCAAAGGTTGCTTCATCAGAGGTTGCTGCTCCAGAAGACGGCCCGTCGAAGTCGAAAATGGTTGAAAAGGCCCCTGAGTACCGGGAATCTTTCGATACCGCGAGATCTCAGACCTCGACTCCGCGGAGCTCAACCGAAGAAGACTTGGAACTTACAGAACTGGAACCTGTACCCCTATCAGATGACGAGCCCACCCAGGGCCAGGGGCATGTGGAAGAGGACAAGCCCCCTGCATACGTCTCTCACGAAGAGATTGACAAGACTGCTGAACATTCCATCGGTAACACCAGCGGAAGCGGCAGCGGGGACGGAGCAAGCACACTAACAACCCTCCCTTCCTCACTCCCTCTACCAGACCTGCCCCCGATCCCCGACACACCCTCGCCGCCCCCAGCTATAGACCTCAGCTCCATAACCGACAAAGAAGCTCGCAAGCAAGCCGAAAAGGACGCCAAGCAAGTCCGAAAAGAGTACGAAGCAGCCGTCAAGAACCGGGACAAGATTCTGAAGGAGCGACTTAAGATCGTCGAGAAGCACGAGAAGGCGCAAGCCAAACTTACAAGGGACACTCAAAAACAGCAGGAAAAGCTGCGAAAGGACGCCGAGAAGCAGGAGAAGAAGGACAAGAAGGAGTGGGAACGGAAACAGAAAAAGGAAGAGAAATTGAAGGCGGAGTCGACGGCGGAGAAGATTGGGGAGTTGGAGAGTCATCATTTGGCTCATAATCAGAGTCTGGATGGGGAGTTGTCGTTGTCGGGGTCTGTTGATGACCGTGAGAACGGGGAGGCATCAACAACAGCAGCCAAAAACAAGAACAAGAACAAGGACAAGAAAAAGGAGAAGGAAAAAGAACTGAAGAAGGAGAAAGAAAAGAAACAAAAACTCCGCAAATTCTGCATGCTCCCCTCCAAGACCAACGGCGTCATGGACCCAACTTGGATCCAAGTCTACATGGAGGGAGTGGACGAAGTCGGCGCCCACTGTGGCTTGTTCTTCCCGGGGCCGCATTACGATAAGCTGGTGGGGGATGTCAGCTCGAGGATTGTGGAGTGGGTGCAGGATGATGCGAGCAAGAGGTTGTTACTTGAGGGGATGGATGGGTTGGATCTTGATTGATTGATGAGGTCTTTGTTGGGGGAGGGTAGATGGGAGATGGGTACTGGGTAGTGAGGGATGAATATGACACGACAGACACCCGATGAGATGAGGGGAATAGGACATGACGACCCATCAATGACAAACACGCAAACAGAGAAGATAGCTGAGATAGTAAAGGATTGCGTAACGTTATGAGCCGTTTGGTCTATGCACACATGCGATCAGCAACACCAACGAACTCGGCTACGTTAAGGGCACAAGAGACATTGTCCATGTGCCTTGTATCAAATTGAAAGCATGAATGGACTTTGTTCTAGCTAAAAGCTGGTCCATTCAACTCCAATGTTCCCTATATTAAACATGCCCTTGTTTCATCCATCCATCCGCCCACCCGTCCCTCTCACCCTTTCCGATCTTCTTTCATCGCATCCCGTAACGCGCTCAGTCTTTTGTCTAAACTTTGCGCTACTCGAAAACAACAAACAAAAACAATGTGAACACCGGCAAAACAAACAATAAAACATCAGTAGAAAAGCAGAAAGGTAAAACCACGCATGGTAGACGAAACCACTTCCATTAACACAAGGCCATTGGAGAACTTGCTTCCCTATTCTCTGTCTGAATCCCCTCCTCTGATATTAAGTCGCTCTTTTTTTCTTGTCTTTCGGAACTAACTAGTAGGGGTATATCAGCCTGGCCACTGTGATCGGTCTGGAAACCATGATCACCATCTCCGCGAAGCCTTGCCAGCTTTAAGCTTTGCTATACACCTGAGCCCCATTGATCCCCCTTCTTACTACCTGATGACCCTATAGTTCCGTCACGGGAGTAGCGCGTGTCCCCCTCCCATTCTGCATGGTATCAACTTTCGCTTCCCCCCCTTTCATCAAAAAGATCAATAGAGAGATCCATATCATTCCCTTCCCTTCCCTTCTCTCTTCCTCGGTTCCCTCCCTCGCAAGGGCTACCACTTTTTTTCTGAGGAGAGATGAGGAAAAAAAACCGAGCAGTATGCAAATAATCAGACGATGTAGAAGGGGTATGTGGACCCCATTTTTGCATTCTTGTGATAGAAAAAACCAGCCGAAAACCAAGTCGTACGTGAAACCTCGATCGAATAAACGTGTTGTGTGAAAAAAGCAGACCCCCCCTGAACGCCATGCTGGTATATGTCGTGTTATGTGTTTTGGAGAAAAAAAAAACAAGTTGAAAAGCAAAAAAAGCAAGAGCCGCAGAAGTTTTCTTGTTCTGCAGATGAAGCACAACAGACAACAGAGCTTTTGGTGAAGTTAACACCGCCAGTAAACTGCTGTTTGTGTGCCAATGAGGATGACTCGTACCACTCCCCCGAGCCAACCTCCCGAGTACCGCCCGTTGTGCCTTTATCCCAGACTTTCGCCATAGGTGCGAGCCTCAAAAAGATCTGACCTGTCTTCCGTACCGGTTTTGTCCCACAAACATCCGGTCACCCAGGTATCACCCTGAACACTGATCAGGCGGGTCGTTTAAGCCGTTCGAAATGCATGGCGGCATTGTGCTCGTGGCTTTTCGTAAACGTCTCGCAGGCTCTCGACGATAAAACAGTTGGTATCTGCCGTAAGGGCGGCGGCTCGGCGTACTCGTTCCTCTTTCTGCCGCGCGCAGGACGTCATATCCCGGACACACCATGATGGCCATAGCTCGACTGTTGCCGGGCTTGCGCATACGACTGAGTACCGGGCTGAGCCTGTATGATGTCAGCAAAGGGTGCCCCAATCTCTCAACCGGGGACGTTGCTTCCAATAAGCACCTTTTTGCGACGCTTGAGGCCAGAGGCCATGTCACCCTCGCCGGTGGAGTATCCCGTTTCCAGCCCACCATCGTCCTCGAACCCTTCGCCGTAGCCCTCAAAGCTGGAATCGCCGTAGCCTCGCTTCTTGATGTTGCGCCTGGGCCGGTTGTCCTGGAAACCGGGGGTCTGCGGCTTCACACGCTGCATGGCTGGGCCCCCGTAAGCCAAAGGGGTGTTCGGCGCCGTGGGTCTTGCCGATGGCGGCTGATTGAGATGCGCCTTCATCGAGCTCGCTGCGATATCCCCGAGAACCGAGTTGTTCCAAAGGGTAGAAGGGACGGCCCCCCTGCTCATAGTAACAGCCCTCGAGATCTTGCTCTTCATGTCCGACGAGAATCCCCTGGTAATCTCCTTGCCTCTAACAAAGTGCGCATTCCACTCCTCCTGGGGACAGCTCATGAGGAACTCTAACCTCTCAGGGTCCTTTTCATCCGTCTTCACCGAGTCAAAGTGACCTTGCACTCCCAGCTTCTTGATGTGGCCCTTGTACGTCTTGCGGAGCGCATTCTTCTGGCCGTCCTTGATGCGCGCGTACTCAGCAGCAAGATCCGCCAAACCATACATCTCGAAAAGGTCTTCGGACAGATGAGGACGAGGCGGTTGATGCTCTGCAATTGTCAATGTTAACGAAGACTCTTCTCAATGTGCAACAACAATACCGAAGATCGGTCACCCAGCGACTGGCAAGGGGTGTGGACAGGAAAGCAGACCGAGAGATAATGCCCGTCGCTGCGGCAACATGAGCCACAACGAGCGGGATCGCTTCTCTCGCATATGCCACTGTCGCTGCTGCTGCTGCTGCTGCTTTTGGGTGCAGGTGAAGGGAGCCTTACGAGATCTGCAAAGGAGGTATTTTTCACCAACGTCCAAATGGAGGTCATCAATACCAAGTTTGCGGTCCTCGATGTGGACTTTCTTCTGCTCTCGATCGCCTACATCGTCGGCTGTGCGCTTGCGCTTCTGAGGGGAGTTCTCTCCCATGACAATGTCTGTGAACGACATGTCGTTGGCGAGGGAGCTTCCGTTTACGCTGTGGGCTGGGGTCGGCAAGGTCGTCGTGGTGGAAATCATGGAGCCTGACATGCTCGTGGATTGATCACTCGAACTGGGCGAGAAATGCGAGGGGCTTTGCGGGGTCTGGGGGTGAAAAGACATCATTTTTCAATGATGGCAAATGGTGGAGTCGTTGGAAGACGTTGAGTGAGGCGACCGACAACGATGGATAAACGACCAGGATCCTTGGCGCGAAAGCGATTGTCTGTCTTGTCCGCTGCAGAAAAGTGGCGGTCCGGCGACAACAAAGAGATGCCTGCGTCGGTTCTTTCCCGACAAACAACAACGAGATTTCACCGCTCCCTAACAGCAGGTGGTGGTGTCACGCTCCGACGCTGAAGCGGATGTGACGCGATGCTGATTATCGGCCGACGAAGCCCGATGGTGACGAGACAGCGGTGTCCAAGAGGAGGCCAGAAAGCGGGCGCTCGTCGAAGGGGGAAGAGTGTTTTCGCCGTGTCAAGTCGCGAGCGTAAACCGGCGACTATCGCAGAAGCTTTCGCTCTCCGCCCGCGTACAACTCCCCCAACTGCAGTTCCAACTCAATCAATCCAGATGGCGGTCGACAAGATAACCCGGGGAAAAATCGAAAATCAAAGTCGAACACGAATCGACTCGAATAGCGTTTCGGTGATCGCGGGCCTCGTGGCGGCGCTCGGCGATGCTGGATGGGTTAGGCGACAGGTTTGATTGTCGGTCGGTGGTGGTGGGTTTTTGGTTGTTCGGTTGATGATGCTGGAGTGAACTGGAAGACAGGGCGCCCGCCTTGGACTTGGAGGAGGCAGAGTTGGACGGCCCTGGCCTTTCAGCCAAAGACGGGACTGCAGGGCCATTCGCCAGCCAGCAGCGCGACGCACCTCCAGTTTTCAGCGGTGCACTGTGTCACGCGCCCGGCGTATCATACAATTTACAGTAACCATCCGTAACCACACACGGCCAGTCACCGGAGCTGACCAATCTGACTGTCTGGACAGCTGAGTGGAGCGAAAACTCTAGCAGCGTCGAAAGTCTCTTCGTGCCCACGGGCCCCCGACAAGTGACAGTCGACTTCATGGAACGTGTGGTGAGCCGACCTCTCCAGCCTTCACACTTCTGGTCTTGGCATCTGGAAATCGTCGCGCCGGCCAATCGGCATTCCCACTTCCTTTCTCAATTCTCCCACCCATATCACATTGTATCTTCGCTGCTGATGCTTACGGCCCGGCGGGCAGCTCAACTCTACTGCAAAACATGCTGACCTCGTGTGCCTCTTCATGACCGCGCCGTGGCTTTGGATCTTGCGATCTGGGACAGGAGTCGGAGAGGTATCGCGGAAAGGTCTGGGAGCGGTCTCTTATCCAGCAGCCATCATCCCTTTGACATTGGTTCGTCCCTCTGAGAATGCCAGGGGAATCTGTTTTGCATTGAAGCGAGAGCGCTCTGAGACCAGTTAACTGCCAATACCTTTTGATTACAGTATGCGCAAACAAGGGACATTAGACGACAGGATTGGACAACAATGGGGTGCCGTTTTGGACCCTGAACTACATAAAGAAATATTGACATTTTACGAATTCTGCCATTGTTGACTCGACATGCCATATTGTGTAGCCAGGTGGTGCCAGGGTCCGGGTGGGGAGCGAGAACCGGACCGGACAGCCCCGGCCACGCCTCGTTTCGTTGCAGTGAAGTCAGTTGTCGCATGTTGATGGGCGGGCAAGATCGTCGCTCCCCAAGCTTGAACGATATTCGGACCCTTCGACGTCATGTCATCAGTGGTGATGTCGGAGGCAATGGGAAGAACCCAACTTTTGTCTACGGTTACAAGATCGACCTTGGTCGTTTTATTAGCGAGCGGGTGAGGCAAGCGAGCTGAGGGATCTCTGGATACACGAATGCAAGATGCGTGCACGCTTCTCGTAAAGTTGGTACAATGCCGTTTCCATACTACAACACAGCGCACCCTCTGGTAACTGCAATATCACGACAATTTGTAGCTGGCGGCTGAAGGGATAAAACTCCCAGGCCAACGGATAGATTGAGCATTACGAATGCTGCTGGTCGCTTTTGTTCCCATCCAAAGGAAAAAATCAGGCTTGCAATGTGAACTTTCGGTCGAGACAGAGACCGTGTCCAGATGACCGCGAAACAAAACCAAGGCAATGCGAAACATCACTTTCACACCACCATATCTGCCCGCAAGACCGCATCACGATCCCAAAATAACCCCGCGCTGTCGACGCATCGACACGGGTCCTCAAATCTTCAGTCCTCGGCCCTCACTTAGAAATCAAGCAGAACCAACTCGCGACGCCATGCATCCATGATTTGCTTCCTTCCTCACCACGGTCCCCCAACAAGGGAACCGTAGGCAATGAAAGATGAGAAAAATGAAGAGAAAATCTCCAGTCCGAGAAAGGATTGTAGGTTGCCAAAAATTCCCCAGCTAGCCGAAGCCAACTGAGAGCGGTCAGGTATGTAGTTTTCAACTAGCAAAAACGCGATCTCGGACGAATCCTCACTGATACGCGTCAAACCCCTGCACTTGGATGGAGAAAAAAAAGAAGGAGAAGGAAAAGTTGAAGATTCTGGGAAGGATTGGCTTGGTTAAATAGGCGCGGGGAGGCCCTGAACCCTGGTCCGTGCACCAGTGCAAATTCCGGGAGGAATTTCATGGCGGGCCGGCAGCGGGACTGTTAGGACTGCCAAGCTGCTCGGGCAGTTGGCTGCAACTTCCGTCTCTCTCCTTTGTTGGTGAAGGCGTCACGCCGGCGATGACTGTCACTGCCCAGGCATTGCTCGGTGAATTGAACACTGCCCCTTCACTGCAAGCAATGGCAGTTGCGCATAACTGTCACAGTCACAGACCATTACTCAACCCCGTTGCTATTGCACATTCTCAATTCTTTTAACGCCTAAATGTCATCAACGGAAGCCGACGGGAGCTATCACAATGCCCTTGACAGTTGCAGTGACAACTGGGGCCATCTATCAGCAAATCCAGAGAGCAAGGCACGCCAATTGTTTCCAAATAACAAGGGGAACTCGCATAGGTACATCATACAAGGGAACATGGATATTACACTGATCGTGCTGGCCGAGCCGTCTTCTTCAGTCCGCCCTCCTTGCGCGATTCATATGGTACAAGAGTGTTGCCGGTGGTTGCACACACGCATTCGCTTCTTCTTCTTCTCTGTCTAGTATCTCGGCGCCCTGACGAGCACCTCACCAAGCTTGGGTCCCTTTTGGCGGAGCCCCTGGACTGCTACACGAGTGACAAGGTCGCTCTGGTGGTCCTTAATCATCTCCTTGAGCGCGCTACGCTCGATCACTATCCTGCCCGTCTCCAAGAGGTCCTTGACATCGACATCCCACAACTCCAAAGCGCGACCCTCGGCACCGGCCAACTCGAATCCGGTGAAGAGGTTGGGGCGCTTGTCGCCCGTGATGAAGGTCGTCCGGCCAGCCTCCTTGCCCCAGTTCAAGCTGGTCATGAACTCGTGAACCCACTTGCGGACGTAGCCGTCCTCGAGCTCGCGGCTGAGCTTACCGCCGCCGGCAAGCCAGAGGAAGTCGTTGGGGAGGGGGAGGTCGAGGCCGTCCTCGGTGACGATGAGCTCGCCGCGCTTGTAGCGGTAGGACAGCGCGGTGCGCCAGGCCAGATCGTAGACCTTCTTGTTAAGCTTCGTGCTGAAGTCGCGGGGCTTGGGGCCGAAGGTCTTTCCACCACCCTTCATCAGAGGTGACTGGCGGGTACCACGGCGGGCGCGACCGGTACCCTTCTGGGGACCCATCTTTCTGTGCGAACCATGAACTTCGTAGCGTGTCTTGGTGGACGCCATGCCCCGTCGTGTCGAGTCACCCTCGTAGATGACGGCCAAATGGAGGATATCGCGACGCAGCGGGAGGTGGAGGTGACGGGCTGAGTAGGATTCGAGGGAGCGCGGCTCAAGTTCGGGGAAGGAATAGACGGTAACAGGAACGTTGGTGACTGAGTCCTGGGTTAGTACCTTTCCGGCGCGGGCAATGTTGTCGAGGTTGGCAGTCGTGTTGGTGCTCATACTGGGTTGCCATGGTTCCGAGACCGATCTTGTGATGTTGGCGGCGGGAGGGGTGGCTACGGAGGCCATCGACCGTCTGGAGAAAAGAATAGAGGATTGGCGCATCTAGTGGACATGGTTTGTACCGGTGAGCGGAAGTCGTCGGCGGGTTAAGTAGCAAGACGGCGGAAGGTAGAAGACGAACCGGCAGTGCCCTGCATGGCTGCGAAGCAATGCTCAGCGCCTTCATGGCCTCATTGAGGCTCTTGAGACCCTTACCGGCCATGGCGGCGTTGTGATATGGCAAGGCGACGGGAGTTACAATTTAATGCAACTCGGGTTGCGGGTGGTGATCGGGTGTGGTGGAGGTCGGGGTGGTGCTCGGGGCAGTTGTTCGCGGGAGGAAAAGAGAGAGAGAGACCAGCAACCACGGGCCTGTGCGGACGGACTGTGCGGACGGAAACGTGGAGCGCGCTTCGGGGCGAGGGAGGGACAACGGAACGGGACCGAGACGGGGCTCTGACGGGATATACGATGGTCGTCGCGGGCGCCGGTCCTCCTAGTCAAGTCGCATCGGTTCGGCCGACGAGGGGAGTCTGGAGAAAAAAGATCTGGAGTGCAACGTGCACGGACAGTGCGCTGCAGTGCCATGGTACCTATTCCTGGCGAGCTCTCTCGCTGGGCACACCAGCTAACTACAACCCCACCACAAGTACCTCCAGTCAGCGCACTGTGCTGCCGGCCCGGGGTCCACGAAATTTTGGCCGCAAGTCGAGTCTGTGTCTGGTCCGAGTCCGAGTGGGCTGCAGCAATTGAAGGACTACGAACCCTCCGTCCCCGTCCCGTCCTCGACCCCGTCCTCCCCGTCGACGAAACCTTGAGTGCAGCTCCTCTCGATTGAGAGCGATCCCGCACTTCCTCCGAATATCCCCTCCTCCGGCCCGCCTGCACACATTCCCACCCGCCATGTCGACGTGTCAGCAGGTCGCGCGGCCACTCGTCCGCTGTCTCCGGCAAGCCGGCCCCGGCGCTGCGACATGTTCGACCCGGTCCGTCGCCGTCGCCGCCGTCCGACCCTTTTCCTCGACCCCGATGCGCAAAGACGAGGG
>RANY01000230.1:0-42060 GCA_009805235.1 Neurospora pannonica FGSC 7221
CCACCGCCGTGGTGCCCGCCGCCGTGGGTGAGGTTGACGCCGAAGCGACGGCCTGGAGCGGCGGAGGGGTTTTCGGCCCAGAGCTTAAAGCGGCCTTCGATGCCGAGGGAGGCGAGAAGGTTGGGGTAGATGGTTGGGGGGAGCCATTGGAGCTGTGGGATGAGGTTAGATAAGATGTTTGACTACATAGAGAAATGGGGAAGGATTGACTTGCCTCTAGAATCTCACCGCCATGAGCACTCCAGCTGTCGCAAACGCGCCACTTGCCATCCTTGTGCCTGTTGAAGACGCGAATCTTGCCGTCGACGGATCCGGTCGCGCAACGGTCGCCGTAGCTGTTAAATGCGACGGCCTGGACCAGATCCTGATGGCCGTGATTCACGATGGGGTCTATGGTTGACTTGCCGTCAATGGCGGGCGGGTCGCCTAGGTATTGACTGAACTTGGACATGATTGTGACTTGGTCTTCTGAGAATCTCAATCTGATGTCGAGGGTGATGAGTGAAGAAGATTGGATGGAGGGATGAAGTGAGGTTGAAGAGCCAAGCAGCCAAGACACCGGTGACAAGTGTGGTTGGTGGGGTGAAGTGTCGCTGATGCTTGCAGTGACTTTCAGCGACTTTGACCCCTGGCCCCAGGCACCCTGCAGGCCCGGAACTGGGACCGAGATCCACCGGGACATCCCGTCCAACGTCCCGGCTGTCCGGCCCGGTCCCGGGCAAATGTATGCTTATTGATCCTAAATGAGATGGAGGAGATCCCGAAGTCTTAGAACCTCTCGTTTTATCATATTAATACTCCAAGATCGTGAGTTATTGGACGTATATGTGCGTCTGTACAGTCCAATACTGGTTTGATTGTTAGTTCAAGACCTCAGGTCAACTTCCCTAGGTATTTTTATATCTAATTGATTCGTTTGGTTTTATAATTAAAGTGTAATCTTACTTTGAATATACTATTTCCGAAGTTCAATATGTTATATTGAATCTTGTTAATACCTTTTCTATCCGTACTTAGCCATTCAATTTATCCTTGTGAAGTTTGGGACAATTCGGGATAGATATCGTCTAATATACTAGGAGTACCAAGCTAACAAACAAACCAGCATTGGACTGTATTCTAAATAGTGGAAAAGATGTATACAAGGGAAGAGATAAATGTCTACGCAGTCTAAGAACCATCCAAGAATATCTATCCCCTTCAAACCCCCAAATTGTCCTGCTTAAACACAATCAACGCCAACCGATGCCTCACAAACAACCCAAACAGTCCCACCACCACCTGCATCCCCGTGATCTCCATCGCCAACCTATCCTCCCTCAACGGGCCCCTCCACACCAACCACAAGTTCAAAATCGTAAAATTACTCGTCTCCACAAACCTGCCCTCCTCATCCAGCGTCACCCTCAACAACTTCAGCTTATCAAGCGTCTTCAGCACCCACGCCACCGGCGGCTTCGGCTGTCTCTCAGGCGTCCAGGGCGTCACGCTCGGCTCCAACAATCCCGTACGCGCATTAAACCTCGGCAGACGATGGCGCGGGCAGGGCACCAAGCCAAACAGTTGCGGAACGGAGTAAACAAAGTTGAAGATCTGCGGAATCAAGAGCAAAATCAACGTCTTGCTGAAGTGCCCCAGAATACTGACCACGACAAAGACCATCCCCGCAAAGTAGCAGTATGTGTCCCCGACGAAGACGCGGGCGGGGTACCAGTTGTGCCAGAGCAGAGCGAACGAGACGCCCAAGAAGGGAAGGAGGAAGTAAAGCGAGAACAAATGGGAGTCGGTCGCCGGGTGCGGGTAGGGCGTAAACAGGTAGAGACAATCGTTGAAGGCGAGCAGCAGGGCGATGACGATGGACTGTGTGACTTCGATGCCGTTGATTCCTGCCAGGATGTTGATGCTGTTGGGGCTGAAGATGGCGACCGAGGCCATGTAGACGTAGTAAAGCGCGCCGAGGTTGAAGAGCTCGCCGAGGTAGGGTTGTAAGGGGAGAGGAATCACGACGGAGGTGACGCCGAAATCGACGAAGTAGACGACCAAGAGGGGGATGGAGGCGAAGGCAGGGATGAAGAATTTGTGGCGCCAGCGGATGTCGAAGAGGTCGTCGCCAATGCCGAGGAGGGAGATGGATTGGAGGGCCATGACGGCGGAGAGATAGGAGGCGAGCTGTTGTCGTCAAGTGTTAGCACTTGTTTTGTGTTCTCTTCCTGGATCAGAGGTCATCATACCTTGCCATGCGGAAACCGATGTAAGAACCTCCCCTCCTGTACATGCTCAACATGCATCACCACATCGCGATTCCCGCCTCCGCTGGTCGCCGCGACAATGTCCTTGTAAAACGGGAAGGGGATAAAGATGATAACCGCCAGCAGGTACACCACGGCCGCTATCGCGCCCATGCACTCCGGCAGCTCCTTCTTATGGTGTTTGCTCATATCTACGCCCTTCAGGCCGGCTTTCATAAAGGTTGGCCMGAGCCATCGGATCATCGAGAAGGACGCGCTGAATGCCAGCCCGCTGAGCGCGAGCGAGGCAATGAGCGGATAGCCATCGCCTTGGAAGGTGTTGGCGAGGACGGCGACGCAAGCGGCGGAGAGGGCGAGTAGGGAAAGGCTCTCGGCCTGCGAGAGCGAGTTGGCTGAGTTATGGTGATGTCCCGTCATCGTGCGGTATGCGATTGTGTTTGCGACAGGATGTGGTTCGTAGTTCGAATCGAAAAAAAGGAAGTTCGAGGAGAGGTAGCAAAGTGCGTGGTCGCGAGCTACCTAGTCATTTGGGGTAGCATGAGCGCTTATCGTAGAAAAAGGTAAGGAACGTCGGTTTCGGATCGATCGATCGAATTGGTGTTGTTAAAAGCGCAAAACGAGTGGTGGCGCGAATTGAATCGTGACTGTGAACGCGGAAGATGAAGTTAGAAATCGGAGGAAAGAAAGACAAAAAGACAGATGTCCAAAATGACGATATGCACCCGTAATTGTGGGGAGCTTCCGCGCGTTCCAGCCTTGTGGACCTGCTGATTGCCGTTGTGTTACAGGGGTTTCGGTGGTGTGGTGAGACAGGGGTTGAACGCCCGTTTAATTGACCTCTTTTCCCATTGGACAGGGACTGTATAGTGAAAAGGGGTAACCATGATGACATGTGAAAAGAAAGTCGACATCAAGCATGAGAATAGCTTCGAGTTGATGAGCATTCAAAGATGCCCGTTTAGCCAGAGTATCCCCTTAGTTCCACCAAAAGCTAACACTAAAACTAACACTCAACCCCCTCACATAATGCCACCACCCGATCGGTATATAAAGCGTATCGCCCGGCTCCAATATACAGTCCACGAACGGCACCTTTTTGAAGTCCTCCTCCCAGCCCTTTTCATTCTCCTCTTCCTCCTTGTCCTCTCCCTCTCCATGAGATTTATCCCACCCCTCAACAACCCCCAAATCAACATGACTCGTATTCCCCATCTCCACGCCCCCTTCCTTTCCCCTCGGCCTCATCCTCCCCGTCTCCTCCGGCCCATACAACCTCACATACTTCCTCCCCACCACTTGCACCAGCAGATTATGATACGGATCCGTATGCAACGGCGTAATCGTGCCCGGTGGTCCAAACCAAGCGTTGAGTTGCGGCGAGTCAAGCTCCGGTTGATCTTGACTTGGGTCCGTGAGGTGTGAGGGAGGCGCGGTGTAGCAGAGGTCCGGAATCAAAATGTCTTGCCGCAAACGGGGCAGTTGGAGGAAGAGGGGGTGTTGGGCTAGGTAGGCTATTTGGTTTTCGTCTTTTTCGGATAGTAGGTCGGAAGGTGAGGACTGTGTGTTGGCTGAGGAGGACGAGGAGAGGAAAGGGGAAGTGTTGGAAGAAGAGGGGGTGAATGGGGTGGAGGCGTCGATGTACTTGGATAAGAACTCGCCGAATGAGATGATCTTTTGGCCCCAGCCTTCGTCGACGTAGCTGCGGCCTATTTCGACGGGGACGAGCCGTCGGCCGGAGAGCGTGCGAGATAAAAGGTAGGCTGGTTTGTTCCAGGGGTGAGTGGTGAGTGCTGGCCAGTGGTCTACTAGACCTGTGATGATCAGGGGAGCTGGGCCGGGGCCGCCGTCGGTCCGAGGTTTTGTGAAATAGGACTGGAAAGCTTCGATGGAGAGGGACTCGGCAGGGGCCCGTGAAATTGCGTTCTTGACGGGTGGCGTGAACGGTTCGATGGTGGAAAAGGATGAGGTGTTTTGCCAGCTGTCGTTGATTCCTTCGATTACTTCGTCTTTCGTGTTGGGAAACGGCGAGAGACGTCGCTTCTTCTGCGGTCTTTCACCTTCCTGCTCGTCATTACCCTTCTTTGCTCCACCAGCACCTGTAGTCATAGCTGTTATATCCCCCAGAACATCCTCCAACAACCCAAAAGCTTCATCAACCCACCTCCTCCCGCGACTCTTGCCCGCAGCTCCAGCTAGGATCAAACTGAGATCCAGCGTCTTGACCATCTCATCGACCACCCTCTCCCTCTTCATCTTTTTCTCGTTCTCCTTCTCCTTCTCATCATCGTCCTCCTTCAGTCCCTCGTTACCCTCAAAGTCAAACTGGAGCAAAAACAAAACCGCAAACCTCAAAATCGCCGCATCCGTATAAAGCTGTCGCCAACAGGTCGGAACATCCTTGTACAAGTACGCATAGAACTTGCCATATGCGGTCTTGGTCAGGAGTTCAAGTCTTCTTTTCACCAGGGAAATTGCTTTTTGGCGTTCTGCTCCGGTTTTCAAGTTGGCAGTATTGCTGGGACCAGCGTCGTCTGGACTGAATCCATAGAGCTGCAAAATTATCGACGCTTGTCGACATAAGAGTTCGACTAGGGGTTCTTCGCAGCCTTCCAGCCCGCAGAGTCGGATCTTCCCTGTGCTATCGACGTTGGGTGGAGCCTTTGGTGGACTAGCATTGTGGTGAGGTGATGATGATGGAGAGTCAGGTTCGTCGTCAATGATGTGGGCGCATTCTTGAATAATCTGTTGGGCTGCGCTTAAGCAAAGGTTGATGAGTTTTGACGTTGGTGTGGTTGTCATTTTTCATCGACATGAACTTGTCAACGAGATGACTGGGGGTTTGTTTACTTGCGAGGGTTTGTAAAATGGTGAAAGAAGCTTGAAAAGAAACGCAAAGGCTAGCTGGCTAGACTCAAAATGCTCCCTGGCTAGACTAAACCCACTTTTCTGGGTGTGCAGCCAATCTCTGACTCCCAACCGCGCCCGCCAACCTCAACATTGCTGCATTTGCGCGCGCCCTGTTTCGTGCTACCATTGATTTGAAGCTATCGCCATCTCCATCGCTATTATTATCAATGTCAATATCAATGTCAATATCAATGTCAATGTCAATGTTATTATCATTTTCTCTATCTCTATAGTATTACTCCTTACACCAGGTGCTTTTGGCAAACTGAGTTGGGGGGATATAGCGGGAAGACGAGTCTCCAGTACCTTCTCCGGCACTTACAGTCTTATACGGCCGGCAGAACTTCAGTTCTAAGGAAGCCTTCACGTACAACAATTGCGACACCAATATCAATAGCTTCAACTTAAATGACCCCAAATACTGAGGATTTGGTGATGCGCCTTAAATTTTTGCACGGCTGATATAGATATGGCTGCATACCTAGAAAAGTGGGTTTAGTCTAGCCAGGGAGCATTTTGAGTCTAGCCAGCTAGCCTTTGCGGAAAAGAAAGTGACCAACCAGGTGGAAGAAACCCACGTTGTGTCTTGTGCACGCTTTGATGCGCGGTTTATGCAACTTGTGCACACGTACTCGTCATTGGCCGATGTGATGATTGGATGAATGTGATTTCCCGCTGTGCCACTAACAGCGACATCACCCACTGGGCTTGTGTAACCTCAAAAGTTAGGAGACATTCCGACATTCAAACCGCAACCCGGCAACGGGGATATCTGTGGATAGCTCAGGTGATTCAGAATGAAATGAGGTTGAAAAACGCAAACACTGTGCCGCGAGCATATATTCCGTGGAGAAAAAGGAACGCTGCTTTCATTCAACCCTGAATTGAAGTGAAACCCGTCCAATGACATGATCTGATCGTGGAGCACCAAAAACTCTTCCTGTATGGTGGGAATGGTGGCGCCCTTGGAGCGGTGGCCGGATCCCTTCTGGGCGTCCCCTTTTTAGGCGTCACTGGCACACTGGAGTGACTCCTCACCTCAGCTCCTCGTCAGCTTCCTGCAGTTTGCACCACCACACACACGAACCCACGCGCCAACGCCCACCCCCAGACGGACCGCCCCAAGCGTCGTCGAGTCCCGGGGTGCCCTCGCCCATTCATTCTCCCCTCGGTTTGGCCCCACCCCCTTACCCGACAACTCGGGTTCGGCCCTTGACTCAGATCCAAATGATCCAAACTGTCGGGTTCCAAGGTGGAACGCAAAAGTAACAAAGGTCGTGTCGTGCTTACGTACTGCGCATGCAAATTAACGGCTGCGCGCTTGTTGGGAAGTGGAATCCGGACCCGACCGTATGGTTTGACTGAAAAGGCGATGTGACATGTCGACATTGAAATCGAAGAACACCTTGGAAAAGACGAATTTGGATCCTTTCTGATTCTGTCTTTTGTTTACCGCCTTCTCGCGAATTTCCCTACGTCTGCTGCTGCTGCTGCTGACTACTGCCGAAACTGGTTGTACTGGGATTCGCACTCAATGGCGGCTTCTGGCCTATTATGAAGTATACCGGCACTTGCGCATGGACCCGCCGGTCGTTCAGCACAGCCTTCACACTGCTTTGGAGTTCCTCTCTCTCCTTCTCCTCCATTCCGTTTTCGATGAACGGCCTTGCCGACATGGCAACACATAGGTCCATGCTTACCTCCTTCATGAGCCGGCCTATGATGCGCTGATGCTGGTCCCTGGGCCACTCACCCACCGGTACCTTCATAACGGTTCTCCGCACGTTAATGAAACCTATTCTTTGCATCAACTCTGGGAGGCGCTGGGCGATTTCAACCTCGAATCCGTATCTGGTTGAGAGAACCTCGCTCGCAAGTCCATAAAATCTCAACAGCGCGTGATCAGGGTTAACGGTGCCATCATCGCTGAAAACGTGCGGGCTCACTTCCACGGACTCGACCCAACCACCAGGCTTGAGGTTCCTGCGCAGTACACATTAGCGGGATTAAACAAAGGTGAAGATGACAGAGGTAGTCTTACTCAAATATCCTCCGCAATAGCGTTGCGTTGTCCTTGAGCGTAATACTGACATAGCGCAAATGGATAAAGTCAAAGTCCGAGTCTTGCACCCATTCGTCTTCGATATCGTCTACCACAAACTCGACATTTGGCGGGATCCAGACAGGTTGGATTGGAGATAAGTCAACGCCTGCTACTTTGGCGCTAGGAAACATCTCTCCCACTGGCAAAGCGTTAGTTTGACGTAAGAACGAAGCGAAAGTGGCTCACCGCAATTCTTCCTCGGTACGTACTCTCGATGGCCCAGTCGCCAAATCCGGTCCCCAGGTCGGCAATCTTTTGGGGATGATTTCCGATCGGTGCAATAAATAGTTTTCCTTCCAGTATCTCCTTGAACATGGCATGTCGCATGTACTCGCGGTTGTACTCGAGGTCATCGTTGGGTATCGGGTATCTTCCTTCGCGAAACGTATGGTACCGCCTGGACCGAGCATTAGCAACAGCACAGACGAAGAGTGTTGAGTAACCCTTTCCCTGATACGTACCTTCCATATTCCCAGATGTGGTCGTTCACGCTGGATGTAAGAGAGCCATATCGCGACTCGGCTATGCTTGGGTCATAATCCGAGGTGGCTGTGTCCTCCCCGCTCTGCCATTCGCCCTCGGCCAGTGGCTCAATAACGCCCGCACCTTGTTCCATCTCGTTGTCGTCAAGTTGTCCAGAACAGATCTCCTCTCGATTCTGCGGGTTGATGTTTGATTCGATCCTGACTGTTGTAAGTACCGAGTGTCAAAGCTGGAGATGCATGATCCACCTTACCTTTGACAAAGAATCTGTTGCCGCGCTGCTGGATCCGCTTGGGTGTTTGATGTTCTGGAAAGACTGAGGGAAGTTGTAGATAAGGAAGAAGAACACCTTGCCGGAGAGATCGTAGTGGATCAGGTAAAAAGAAACCGAAACTGGGGCTCGAGCAAGACGCTGCCAATAGGTGCTTGTTGTCTTTCGGGTCAGCCTGGGAAGAGACTCGTCACTCACTTGGGCTTGTCGGAGAAGCCCCGACCAAGCAGAAGAGAGAGACAAGCAGCCGGGGGAAGGGGGAAAATGTCTGATATTGGAGACATATCAAGTCCCAATGAAGAGCTTCAAAAGGCGGAGTGCCGTGGATACTCGGGGCTTATACACACAGTAGACACCGCACAGAAAGGAATAATTACCTGGGCTATGAGGGGCGTGTAGAGAGCGGAGTGGGTATGATAGTTACCGGGGCGCCAATCAAGGAGGAAGGGATCTCTAATGACATGGGCCGGATGCATATGAGAAAACGCCATCTATGCATCTCCAGCACCAGCGCACCGAGTAGCCCGAATTCGGGTCTCAGTCAGGCCCCGTCTGTTACGTGCTAAGGGCCAAGAAACCTGAAGCATTGCCGCGCTAAGAGGTCCCTATGGCCTTATACTACGTGGAAGCAGAGATTCGAAGCCGGCATCCCGGTAGCGTAGCCAGGACACATAGCGTAGCACCTAGCAAGCCGGTTCGGCAGACGAACCCCTCCCCCAGCTCTGGATCCATCATCCCACAACCGCTGCGGGAGCCGCAACAGAGCCCACCGTGCTGGGACAGTTCCAGTCTGACACCCCCCTGGTCTCGGGCGGTAGGCCAGGGAGCCAGTTGCCAGGGCCCCAGGGGAGCCAATCTGCCCGGCCGTGTCGACACACACCACACCCAGCAACCCCGACACACAAAGGGAGGACCAAGCCTGTTACCGACCTGTCGGGTACGAGTGCATAGGCATTCCGGTAGAATTGCCATGGGATGTGCGAGAGCCACCATGGACGAGCGAGCAAGGGTATGATTCTAGAATAGGATGTCGTCCCCGAAACAATCGAACTTGCACCGAGGTCGCTTGGCCCATTGGCTTGTTTCGTTTTTACACCTTTGAACAAGCAATGACAAATCCTTTCCGCATGAGGTGATCAACCCTTTTCCATGTGGCAGAAGGGGAATTCCCAGAGTGACGGATCATGGAATGAGACCGGAAACTTTCCGCCGCCTGACAGGTCCGGAAATGGAAGTTGTCGGAGCAGGGAATCGCTTGGGAATCTGCGAGGGATCGGAATGGACGATATCGGGGGACGGGGCGAGTCGAGTCCACCTCTACCACCGTTGCCCACCTTGTCCTTGTCTTGGGAGCCTGGTTACCTGGGAGACCACTCTGGTGGCTACCCCAACTCCCCGGGACCCGGCTTTTCTTTTCTCGTGAGGGGACTACCTGAACCATTGTAAGCAATTGGACCGGCAAGAGCTCCGCCATGGCAAATCTGCTCAATGTACACCACTATGGGACACCGAGAAAACCGCGAAAGAGGGGAACAAAACAGGTTCGTCAGGTATCGAGTACCAAGTGAGCAAGTGATAGGGTAAGGAAGTGCAAGTGGTTTTGTATAAAACATATTGTGACCCCATGGCCTCAAGGGTACTCGCCCCAGGTCGTTGCCCTCGTATCAAACAGTTTGCCGATCTGTGGGTATACTGCGGACTGTTACCGCGTCGATGAGTACAGTTCACCCCTGGTTTGTTCGTTAGCGTGGTACTTGCAGAGGACTCTTTTACCACTTTCAGGATAGCTAGGCGGGACTGTGGTAGCATGTTGTTCTTGACCCTGGCTTTGGGGTTGTTTGGACCAATGGGGGCTCCGGAATCCCTTGTCTTTTTCCTTGTCCGAGGAGGTCGCAAGTCTCGAGCTAACAAACAAACCAGCATTGATCTATATCTAGACAAGATCTAGCTGCCTACCTACCTAACTACCCGGGTACGTATCACATGGCAACCAGCACTTTCTGGAGGTTTAGTGACTGGTACGGATTTGGTCGCTTCCATCGCTTGACTCTAGGCATACCCCAGGGCAACTTACAAACCACAAGTGTGTTAAAAGATGGTGTCGAGGCTTGTCGATCACCACTTTGTTGGGGTCCAACCATTCAGTCATTTCCTCTGAACGGTCTTCTTCCTGCTTTGGTCAGTGAAGGCAGAGGAGCGGTCAGGTTGACCGTAGAAAAGCGTGGACCGCAAGAGTGGCCGCGGCCGTGGCTGGCTTGGCTGGCCGGCTGACTACTGCAGTAGCATGGATGGAGTGAAATTGAGAATGTCGCCGACGAGATGGTGAGTGGTGTGGGTGCCGTGGGTGGGTGGTCAGTGCCAGTGTGGTTGAGTGGTGTCACTGGTGTGCTGTCCAGTGTGTGGTCCAGCGCAGTGTGAATATGGAATGTGGATTGACGAAAGAGAAGCTTGCAAATGGAAGCTGGATTTGGTCAAACCGGAAAACCGCAGACACTGATCCGGAATTCAGGATTGGAAAGAGCGTCGTTGGATTGTCCCTTCCCGTCCCGTGGTACTCCAATTTGCAATCTGCAATTTCATAACTCTCCCGTCCGCTCCTTCACCGCGGAACTTTTTTTGGGACATGCTAGGAGATGAAGTGGAAAGAGCAGCTGGTCACCCGGGCTGACAATTTAGGTTCCTTGGTTCCAGCAGTTTGGCAGCCCCACGATGACAGCATTGTCGGATGATTCCAATGCAACTAAAAGGTTCACTAAAATCCTGGGACATTCGCAGGAAATTCTCATGAAATTCCACTTCGACCTGTCCAAGTCGCAGAAGTGGAAGCTTCTATTGCATTGCTGTCGTGCAGGAACCTTACTGGCCGTTGTAAGCCATCGGGGCAGGCATTGCCCATTGGTGACATTGCCAATGCCCGTGCTTCGGTCGAGGGAGAGCCGTTGCTTGGCCTTGGCTCGGCCGCCGGCAGCAGCTGCCCGTCTGGCCATCCGGGTTGTACCCCGCCATTTCTTGACACCTCTTGCGGCTTGCCTGCCAAAAGCCCAAAGCCCCACTACAAACTGGTCTCCCACCGCGGTGAAGGCCGCCCTGGGCCGCTCTGCACGCTTTGTGCTGACGCCAGTGGTTAATGCACGCTGTGCCCGCCCTGGCATAAAACCACTTTCACAAGTCGCGTCTCGAACCGCGTTCGATGCGCAGCGCTGGTTGGCCGCCCTTCCATGTCAATTAAAGGATTCCTATCAACAAACACTCCTACCAACACCATCCTCACACGAATTGTTGTCGACCGCGACAACCATCCGACTGACGTGCATCGCCATCACACCAGTATTATTTGCCATCGTATATCTCAAGCTACATAGTCAATAGCAGAAAGCTCTTAACGCGGGGCAGGCCGCGTCGCGCATCCGCGTTGGTTTTTTCTGCCCAGTGAACAGAGTTACCTACCTCGAGTCAACTACGAGTTTCACGCCGGCGAATATTCTACGACGACTTCGACTCGCTGCCCCGCCTCGAAAACGCATCCCCAGCCGATTTCCTTTCTCTTCGCAGACTCTCCCTCGATACCAATTCTCCCTTCACCATGTATCTCCCTAGGCAGCTCATATCAAAACTCTACCTCCACTTACAAAACACCCGCCATCCACTATCGCCGCCTGTCCTCATCTTGGTCGCTCTCGAAACCGATGCGCTATGCGCCTGCCGTATCCTTACCCAACTTCTCAAACATGACTATATCCCGCACAAGATTCAGCCAGTCGCTGGCTACTCCGACCTCGAACGTGCCGGTACCGAGCTCGTCAGTCCCATGATGGAGACCCGTGGTGGTGCTGGAGGAGTCGTTGTATGCTTGGGAGTGGGTGGTATGGTTGACCTCGGCACAGTTTTGGGACTCGAACCCGAGGGCGAAGAAAATACGTTTGGAGGAGTGGAGGTGTGGGTGATCGACTCCCATCGCCCGTGGAATTTGGGCAACGTCTTTGGCGGCTTTCCCCTCGAACCAGAGACAGAAGAGGCCAGGACATTCTCTGCACGAACTCCGGTCGGTGTCAATGGCGGCCGGATAGACCGAGCATACAAACCAGGCAAAGGCGGCATTATCGTCATGGATGACGGCGACATCGAAGACGAGCTCTCCAAGGAACGAGATGCGTATCTGGCCCTAGTGGATATGCCCGAAATCGAAGATGATGGCCAAGACCTGGGCGACAGTGATGAGGATGAGAGCGAGAACGAGGAAGAGACCGGTGATACATCAGTTGTCGCAGGCAGAAAGAGGAAATCATGGTCCGACTTTGACGAGGACGACGATGAAGACGACCGACCGAGACAGCGACGGAGAAGCAATTCGGTAAGTACATTCCAACGTCTGCGTAGAAATACATGTCTCATGCCATATACAGTCGAGTCCAATTCCAGAATCGCCTCGCCGGCCGCAACACCGTGGTCTCATATCCCTACGCGACGATGCCTTGTTTTCCAGTGACGCGCTGGAAGCACCGCCTGCAGCACAACCACCCAGAGGCCCTTCAGCAAAAACTCTGCGACGAAGACTGTTGCGACTACGGCGAGAAAACGAGGGAGTCTTGCGCGAATACTACCGATTGGGTACATCATATTCGGAGCCCATCTCATCCATGATGTACTCCCTTGCGTCAGAACTAGGTCGCGAAGACAACGACCTGCTGTGGCTAGCGATTGTTGGAGTCACATCGATGGAGCTATACGGTCGCTCATCTGCCGGTATCGCGGTAGCAGCTCGCAGGTCAGATGCCCGCGTTTCTGGCTGGCTCGGCATGCGTGGTGCGAGATTACGACAGCTTCTGCGAGACGAAGTCAGACGTCTCAACCCACCAGAGATAGGAAACGGCCGGGTGCTTCCCGAAACGACGGGAATTATCCCAACAACCGCTCGAAGTCCAGAGGATACCAGTATCAGGTTGTCGCCGGAGCCCAAGTTCCTGCTTATTAGGCATTGGAGTTTATACGATAGTATGCTTCACTCACCCTACCTCTTCTCTCGGCTAAAGACGTGGAGTGAGGCCGGGATGAAGCGATTACACAAGCTTCTCGCCAAGATGGGCGTCAGTCTGGTGCAGTGCAAGCAGAGTTATGCCCACATGGACATGATGTTGAAGCGCGAGCTTCGCACCAAGCTACTAAAGTACGCGTCCCTCTACAACCTCGACGAACTCGTCCCGACAATAGACACGGACGGAAAAGATCGCGGAGGTGCCAAAGACGGATGGGGCTTCGTACGCAGCTGGGGCTGGAGGGCGACCCTGAGTGCGCAAGATGTCGGTGTCGTTGTCGGTGCCCTGCTGGAGGTGGGGAAGAACACCACTAGTGCTGATGATCTTCCCGCCGGTCCATCTCAGGATCTTCTCGACGTAGACAACAACCAGAGCCAAAGCGAAGAGTGGATCCCCAGGTTCTGGGAAGCGTATGACGCGCTGGAGGACATCGAGGCCCTTAAGGCTGGCCTTCCCACGGCGCAGTATCTACACAAGGCCATCTTCACTACTGGTACAACCATTCTGAAGAAGAAGCAAATATCCCATCTGCGCGCATTCCGCATGTGCGTCGTCAAAGACTCACCTGATGCGACTCTCTTCAACCACCCCGGGGCCTTGACCAAGCTGGCGCTCTGGATCGGTGAAGCACTTGCGGAGCAGGAGAAAGAGGCTACTGGCGGGAGGCTCGCCCATGGCGGCCGCGGTACACCTCTCGTAGTGGCTAGTCTAGATGACAAGCGCGGAGTGTACGTCGTCGTCGGTACCGGTGGCGGTGGCGGACCAGACACCAAGTTCCTCGACCGTGAATCGGCCAAGAAGCGAGCCGAAGAGAAAGAGGCCAAAGCGAAAGTCAAGGAGGCGCAGAGGAGGATCAAAGAGAAGATCAGAGCCGAGAAGAAGGAGGCCAAGAGAAAGGAGAAGGAAGAGAAAAAGAAGGCCAAGTCCGACGCCGGCGGCGATGACGACGAGGAAGAGGATAACGAGGAAGATAGTGACGACGACTCGGACCTCTCTGATTCGGACTCGGATGATGATGACGAGTCGGACGAAGATGAGGACGAGCTCGATCAGGAACTGGAAAGGGGCTACGGCCTCAACAAGTTCGGAACAGCGTTCCAGGACGTGGTGGCGGAAACCAATGCCAGAGTGCGCATCGACAGCTTTGAGCACTGCGTCGTGGAGGTCAAGAAGGAGGATCTTAGCGGCTTCTTGGAAAGTCTCAGCATGAAGGTCGTCATTGGGTGAAGGAAGGAAAAGTTCGGGTTTGCTAATTCAGGGAAAACATGGGGGGCGTCAAAGGGGGTTTGTTTACTTGATCAGGGGAGTGCAAGGGTTCATGCCTGTTCCCAGATGGCTGGAAGAGTCAGAACTTGTTTAGAGCTGGCGTGGCATGGCATTGAGGCTCGGATGATTGAGCTAGCTATGTGCATGCAGCATAGGCACTCATGGTATTGAGGCTCGGATGATTGAGCTACACACCGGGCTCTGTGCATGCATATATGGAACATGCTCAAGCAAGCAGGTGCGGATGAAGGAAAAGCAGGGATTTTTTTTTACCGCTGTACACATACGGCATATTCATTCACATAACATGCATCGGGCTATATACCAGCTTTCAGTTACTCCTCATAAGCACTTTTCCTTCATGTTCCTTCTTTTGTCTTTTTGACATGCATGGGAACAAATACTTGTGGATATATTTTCCTATGAACAACGATCGACCTTACCAACGTTTGACCGAGATTTTGTAAAACAAAGAAACCCCAAACGAACCTCAAAACGCGAACCCCAAGAACATTTCCTTGCCCACTTAGTGATATTCTATCTTCCTGTCGCCTGGGGCTCTCCGTCCTCCTCCTTACCCCCCTAATCCTACAGAGCCTACCCACTTCCCACATACCCCGACCGACGACTCACATGTACTGCTTTCAACGAGCAGCAGATAAACACGAAAGGCACAGCTCAATGGTATCAATCATACCGGCAGTCGCCCCAACGCATATCATCCTCGGACATGTACCTCCAAAGCATCGGCTTGCTACGATCTCTTCATCAAAATGCTTGTCGTAAAAGTCCGCCCTTTCCCCCTACTCCCTCGTCAAGCTCCTCGCATAACGGCGGTGATGTCGACGTGGTTTGATCCCGAGAAGT
The DNA here is from genome assembly GCA_009805235.1 of Neurospora pannonica FGSC 7221. Classification (NCBI taxonomy): domain Eukaryota; kingdom Fungi; phylum Ascomycota; class Sordariomycetes; order Sordariales; family Sordariaceae; genus Neurospora; species Neurospora pannonica. The sequence continues at coordinate 15,181 of RANY01000230.1, forward strand.
CATCTGCGGCGATGAACAGGGGTATTCATTTTCAGGAAAAAAACGGTATACACATCATTCCCTCAGACCTCTGAGCCAAATATCACCGGGTCCGTATGCGCAGTCAACAATGGCCGCCAGGACTACCTTACCTAGCCATGCCACTCTCTTACACTCGGCGCAGCCTACCTATCTTTCTTGCTTCATCTCTGTTTCGGACATTGAGCAAACTTAAAAGTTACCTCTCTCTCCTTCATATCTCACAATCGAGCAGCCTCTTTCACCTCACACACACCAAAGCAGGCAACAATGGCACTGCCCCCCTTTGAGAATTGAGGCTTCAGGGGCATAATAACCAATCACGCCGTAGTGCCTGGGGGGGTGAGCATGTACCTGCTACCTTTCGGTTTAAAACCTGAAAACAATTGCTCTCATGGCCAACTCTTATAATTTGATTTATTGTGTGTGAAGTCTCGTTGATGTCTGTTGTTATTGTCGTTCTAATATCGGGCTTTGGTGGTGGTGGTCAAAGTTAGATGTGTGTGGCCAATGGGATCCGGTTATTCCCCTGTTCCCCTTTGCTCTAACACTTTTGTGTTTATCAGTATTCCGATTTCTTTTCATGCATCGTTTGCCTTGTTCAGGTCTATCCTTTCTACAATCGTGTTGGTTCGTGAAAGAAGATTAATGCTGAGCATTATTAGTCTTCGAAATCTCTTCTCAGTGAGGTGTTTTGATCATCTTGATGTCCCTATCCAACTACATACTAGCAGGCTAAGAAGCTGTTAGTGGTAAGAAAAAGTGGGGCTAGATCAACGGTTTGTGTAAAGTCGGATGGTTTGACCTTCAGTCTTCTTCTTTGGCGTCAAACATTCTCTCTCTCTCTTATCGTTCTTTTTTGCCCCGTCTCTCTCGTCTCTCCCCGGACTTTCCCATCTCCTCAGACCGGATGGTTTAAAAGTGAAGAGAGACAGTTGGACTTCGGGGACCGCCCACTGATTCAAAGTCTTGGCGGACTTTGCACTGCCCCCTTTCCCTACTACGTCAGTCCGGCACTATCTTCCAAGTAGGAAAGTAGCAAGTAGCTGAAGAGAAGAAGAAGTTTTTTTGACCGCCGTAGTTGGGTCAGGTGGAGGTTTTGTGAAAAGAGAATATCAATGTCATTGTTCTTTACCTTCAGGCTCTTTGTCAGTTGTCCTGGATGTTGTAAATGTTGGTAGTGGTCGACCGATAATGACGGAGTGGGGCATCGACTTCCACTTCTCACTTTTGGGCTTTGGGCTTCATCGGGGGGAAGGATGATTGGGTGTTACAGACAGAGCCTCAAAATACTGAGGACAATTGTTTGTACCAGGTCGGTCGGTTACACACGGTGCTAAGACATGATGAACAGGAACATCGCGGTCGAATCTGAGCATTCCTTGTGCCAAGAGCTTTGCGGTTCGACATCAGGTCAAGCACCATATCGGTAACTTCCACTGTGAAGCCAAAAGTGGATGGAGCCGGCCGCCGGGTACGGGTACCCCTCCGGCCCGGGTGTTTAGCCCCGGAGGAAGCACATGTTGCTGCCGGGAGACACTCAAGCGCTTTGAATCATAGACACAAAGTACTTTTTTTTTTTTTTTTTTTTTTTTCAAAGTCGCCTTCCCTATCGCTTGTCTCATTGTAGGAATCTGCCAACTTGACAGTTGGTTGAATGGTGGCCTCCTTTTACCTCCCAGTGCTCCCGTCCTCCGGGCTCTGGAGACCTGCCCTTCTTGTCGCTTGGGCTCCTGGCCTGACAAATCAGAAAGCAGCAGATTCTCCAACCTGGCAGCCAGTATGATGGCGCATGCGCTGCTTGCCCGAACGTCCAGAACCCGATCGAATTTGTTGCTTGGTAGACTTGGCCGTGTGGCCCCTGTCCCAGTTATTAAAGAAATCTCGCCCGTTGCCCCTCTTTGCAAATGGATGCGAATATCAACTGGCTGGGAGTTAGTTTGGGAGAGAGAGGAGTGAAGGCCCCACGTGAAGTTCGAAACACATGCTGGAGAACAAGTGGAATGTTTTTGGAAGAAAGTCCGCGTGGAAATGATGTGCATTCGGCGGTACGTGTACGGTAGGTAGCGACTCCGGACTGGGCATTGCGATTGCGATTGCGTTACCACATCGTCCGCAGCCCACAAGGCAGGTTTTCGGGCAAAAGACGAGGACTCGACCAAGTAACATGTACTGTACTCGGTACATGTGCATGAGCCATACAGGTCACAGCCTGGTCTCTCATGCTAGGCCCGGCGTCAAATGGGAGTCGAAGCGAGGCGCCGCACGAAACGAGCGGGCGGGATGGGGGGCACGATGGGATGCCTCTATCGACATCCCGGCCACCATCAGGTTCAGGTTCAAGTTGTCGGGTGTTCCTTACCTCCTGGCTAACACATGGTCCCTGAGTGGTTAGCTGCAGTTAGTGCAGCCGCTCCACTGCATTGCCCATCTCGCCAGACTGCCCCCGTCATCACCTCCGATCTCCCGCGCATTTGCCCTGCTCTCGCCTTGCACCCTGATACTCCTGTGCTGCGCTACGGACATCCGATAGACCTGTTCCTTTTGCATCCCCATCCCCATTTCTTTTTCTTTTGCCATTACAACCAACACTTCGACATCTTTTCCTCCTCTGATCTGCTTTTTCTTCACATTTCAGTGCAACTCCAAAGCCACTGATTGACGCTTACGAGTCTGCTACTCGATTATCCTATCGACCGACGACAATATCAATCGACCATACAAGGCTGCTTGCTCCTATCGCTCGAGCACTGTCTTCCCGTCCACACACAGCGTCTCTTTTCCTACGACCAAGACAATTACAGACGTTATATCCCTGAGAGAGAAAACCCACGGATCGTCAGCGACCCCTCCCCGCACCTTTCGGCGCCAACCCCGTACGCGACGCCATCCAGAGTGACCCCTTTCCCTCGAACCGCATCGTGGGACCACCTTGCGAACGACGACAACATTTGCTAAATAGCACCGAGTTATCCGAAAATGGGCAAATCGTGAGTGACCAAGTCCCCCGAACTTTCCGCGACTCTTGCCCGATCACCACCACCCACCGCCCGGCCGCTTTCTCCGCACCCCATCATCATCAATACGCAGTTGTGGAGGAAGGACCGTGAACAGCCTTCTTGAAATCCTCCCTACCGCCGTCCTACCCCGTCTTTCTCATATCTACAAATCACACAATGCGCCTCTTTAGCAGGAGTCGTTCCTCTGCACAATCTCCCAAAACCGAAAGCAAGATGAAGAGGCTGACACTGAACCCCGCCCGACACAGACAGAGCAAGCTCGAGCGTGATAAGTTGGAGGAGTTGGAAAAGGCCACCCACTTTGACAAGAAGGAGTTGCAGCAATGGTATAAGGGTGTGTTACCTTTCCCCGTCTCCTTTCACCTATCCCCGACGACCCCTTTGAACACCGCCGCCGCCAACAGTTACATCCCCCGACCAATGCGGCGCTGTCCCCCCACCGCAAGCGCTCGCTATGCGCCCTCGTTGCCCACCAAATCTTTTGCTCTATAAACAGCCTCTAACAAATACATTCACAAAACAGGCTTCCTCAAAGATTGCCCCTCCGGCATGCTCACCAAGGCCGAGTTCCAGAAGATCTACGCACAGTTCTTCCCCTTTGGCGACCCATCGTCGTTCGCTGATTACGTCTTCAACGTATTCGACACGGACAAGTCCGGCACCATCGACTTCAAGGAGTTTATCTGCGCCTTGAGCGTCACGAGCCGCGGCAAGATGGAGGACAAGCTCGACTGGGCCTTCCAGCTGTACGACATTGACGGCGACGGCAAGATCACCTACGACGAGATGCTCAAGATTGTTGAGGCGATTTACAAGATGGTGGGTTTTCCTTCCCTTTATATCAATACACCGCTTTCTCTTGTTGTCGCAAATTGTACACTAACATTCTTGTCACAAAAAATAGGTCGGCTCAATGGTCAAGCTCCCCGAAGACGAAGATACCCCCGAGAAGCGCGTCAGCAAGATCTTCCGCATGATGGACAAGGACGAAAACGGCAGCCTCGACATGAAGGAATTCAAGGAGGGCAGCCAGCGCGACGAGACAATCGTATCCGCCCTCTCCTTGTACGATGGTCTCGTTTAAGCCTTCTCCTTACTCTCAATCATATTTGAATCGTTTCTTTTTTTAAGAGGAGCAAACGGCGCGCAACGGTCTTCTGGTAAAGCATTTCACTAAGAGGAGGTGAGGCAAGAGGGAGGAGCATGATTTTGATGTGTGCTGCAGCCCCAACAGGCAGGCAGGCTTCATTTTCCGGAGAAATAAGAGCTTGGAGTTCACAAAAGGGTGGAAAAGAAAGAGAAATCAGTTATTCGTTTTGAAGCAAGATATCCCAGGGAAAAACGTGATGGGTTAGGCGAGAAGGGAATTGGTTGCGAGGAACAGAAGAGAGAGTTGCTCAGTTCAGCCATCTCGGCTCGGCCCGGTTCAATGTGAGCGCAAGCAAATACCGATCGGAGAGCCATCTTATCTGGAAAGCTGAACCCTGCTGCACGCATTCGGCCCAGTGCCTAGAGCTGACCGGGATGTAGTGGTCTTGGGGGCTGTGCTGTTCTTGGCTTGAGTCTTACAAAGAGGAGGTCAGATCTGGTGATCACACGGATGGATGGAGGGAACCGAGACGAGATGAGAGGAGAGGAGAGGAGAGCACACGAGTTGAAGTTAGAGTGAGAGACAGGGACGGAATAGGGAGGAGCAAGAGGAGGAGGCAGCGATTGAGAAGAGCTGCTTGGGTTGGGAAACGGCGTCCATGGACAAGGCCAGGCCAGGCCTATCCTATCCTATCCTATCCTATCCTATCCACTTACCTCCTATGCGTGCGTCAGTGTATACTTTAAGGGCTTGGTATTTTTTTTTTTGGAGAGTTTAGCAAATTTCATCGTTTCATCGTTTCATCCCGTTGTCTCCAACCTACCGTCCCCCAGCTCCCCCAATTTCTGATTGCGACTTCATGATGCCGCTCGCTTTGGATGGACCTTCACTTCCAAAACCTCTTTCGTGAACCACGAGGATGAGATGAGGACCTAACAACGACCACTTGTGTGGGTGAAGAGATCATTCACCAACATCCAAGCGAAAAAATTGACAGGGGACTGACTTTACAACACCGACAGCTGTTTGGTGTAAACGTTGATCTCCCGTTGGCTGAGTGAATCTGATGATGTCATCATTCCTTGGAGTTAAGTGTCAAAGTCGATTATGAGACTCTTTTAAATTAAGCCTTACTACTTACTACTTACTGACCAGAGGTCATTGAAGGCCATTGATATCTATATTTTTTTATCTCGAAGGCTACGTTACGAGGAGGACACGGTTGTCTAGAGACATAACGGACGGACGAACGGTATGAACAGCGTAATATCATTGAAGAAGAAGCATGTTAACTAGCTAGCTACACTGGTATCATTGTGAAAAGACATGCCCTCCCTCTTTGGTACGGGTTGTTGACCTAAGCGACGAGCCCTGAAGCAAAGAGAGGAGAGAATTATTAAGCTTTGACGGAATATATAGAAACCCTTCGCAACGCAAGCAACACATATCGCCGATTTGGATAAAACTCCCTGTGAAAATCACCGCTACGCAAAACCAAGCAAGCAAACCCGAGAGCAGTAATAGAGGTAACCGTGGCAACGTCGAATCCCAACAACATTCGTGCAAAAAAGCCTCGCAAGCAAAGATCCCAGTATTAGAGAGGTAGAGTTAATGGCAAAAATATCCTAACGCAATTTTTCGTCACTTATATAGCTGGAAGAGTGTAGAGACCCATTAAGACATAACAGACATTCGGACCCTTAAACCCTTCGTGACATAACGTAATAAAAGCTCAAAACTAGGAGTGGTATATGGAAAGATGATTCGCGCCCCGATAAAGACCAAACAACAAGGAGTATTTTTTTTCATACAGCAACACAGCAACAAGACTCAGGCAGGTGGCAACGGAACCACTACTCCTTGGGGCCATAAGCCTCGTTAACCTCCTTCTTGTACTTGTTGAGGATGCCCTTGCGGTTGAGCTTCTGGGCGGCCGTTACGAGACCCTGTGAAAGATTTGGTTAGCGATGAGTTAAGTAAACAAACAGATGTGGACAGTGGGAAACTCACGTTCTGGGGGGTCCACTCCTCATCCGACACAACGACACCCTCGATAATCTCAATGCCAGAAAGGCCACCGGCACGACCGGCGTTCTGGAGCTCCTTGAGGACGGCAGCCTGGAGCTTCTTGTTGTGTACGAGCTCCTCCAAGCTGTCACCCTTGACACCGATTGAAGAGGCGAGCTTCTTGAGGGCGGGTTCCGCGGGAACGATGATGGCGATGGGCTTGGAACGGTCCTGGTCGGCGTAGACGCAGATGTTGGCGACGACAGCGGCGGAGCGGTAGATGGACTCGAGCTTCTCGAGAGCAATGTACTCGCCGTTGAGAGTCTTGACGAGGTTCTTCTTGCGGTCGATGATCTTGAGATGGCCGTTCTGGTCCCACTCGCCGATGTCGCCGGTCTTGAACCAGCCGTCCGCGGTCACGGCGGCGGCGGTCTCCTCGGGGTTCTCGTAGTACTCGGAGAGCACAGAGGGGCCACGGAGCCAGATCTCACCCTGGGGGTTGGGCTTGTTGGTGGCGAAGTAACCGGCGTCGGGGAAGTCGACGAGCTTGGCCTCGATCGAGGCGGGCATGGCGCCGATGGACTCGGCAGTCCACTCGTTGGGGCTCTGGAGGGTACCCATAGCGGTCGTCTCGGTAAGACCATAGCCGATAATCATGGGGCAGATGGCCATGGAGATGAACTTCTGGGTATCCTTGGCGACGGGGCCACCACCGTTCAAGCAAAGCTTCATGCGACCACCAGTGGCATCCTTGATCTTCTTGAACACAATGGCGTCCAAAAGACCGCTTCCAGGAAGACCGAGGCCCATAAGCTTCTCCTTAAGAGCAAGCGCGCCCCAGAAAAGGTTGCGGAGGAGAAGGCTGCCAGCGTTGACCTTGGCGAGAATGCCCTTCTTGACGGTCTCCCAGACGGCGGGGACACCAACCAAAACGCTGGGGGTGAACTCGCGGATATCGCCGAGGCAGTTGCGGACGGAGGTGTCGGAGAGGGTCTTGGGGTTACCGTAACCCATGGTTGCACCCCAGTAGAGGGAGGCGTTCTCGAAAACGAACTCGAGAATGTGAGCGAGGGGAAGGTAGGTCAGGAGGCGGTCACCGGGGCCAATGAAGGGCTGGACGACGGGGCAGGCACCAGCGACTGGAACAAGGACGTTAGTAGCAGTTCACGCACAGAAAGAAAAGTTTGCGACCACTTACCGGCAGCGACGACGTTGCTGTGCTTCAGGGGGACACCCTTGGGGGTACCAGTAGAACCGGAGGTGTACATGATGCAGCAGAGATCCTCAGGGGCAGGCGCAACGGGCGCGACGGGGTTCTGCTTGCCGAGCTGGACAAGCTCGTCGAAGCTCAAGACAGTAACACCGCGCTCGGTCCTGAGAGCCTCAATGTGGGCATCCTTGGCCTTGTTTTGGTTGTTCCAGATAACGTGTGTGATGCCCTTGGCATGCTCAAGAACGCCGTTGAGGGTAGGGAGGAGATGGGGGTCGAGGAAGATGGCCTTGGCGTTGGTAGCGACCATGGAGTACTTGAGACCCTCGGCGCCGAGAGTGTCGTAGGCGGTCACAATGGGCATTGACTGGGTCGCGGAACCATGAGACATGGCGAGCCAGTTCTGGCTTGTCGCGGCGAAGATGTGGACACGGTCGCCCTGGTTGAGGCCACAGGCGCGCAGACCGGCGCCAACGTCGAGGGTGAGCTGCTCATAGTCCTTGAAGGTAATGAACTCGTAGTGGCCGAGCTCGAAGTAGGTCCAGTTCTTGTCCACCTCGCGCTCCTCACCATCCACCATCTTCTTGACCTTCTTGGTCTCGACATGCGTGTTTACGAGCTTGCGGGAGCCCATGCACTGGGAGTCGCCATATGCGAGGGCAGCCCACTTGACGAGCTTGTAGACGGTATCTATCTCCTCACCGATGGTCTCATTCTCGCCCCATCGCCTGTTTGGGGGTCTGGCATGCAGACCGTCGATGGCGACGGGAGTGCGGCGAACAGGAGTCTCTCCCTGGACGGGCGTCTGGCCTGGGACATCGAGAGTATAGGGGGGCTTGGTGACCAGCTTTGGGACTGGCGTCAACGTCGGGGTAACCATGATGGGCGATATTAGGAGTTAGGTAGGTAGAGCTCGAGAGCGCGTTTTTCTTTGTTGCTTGGGAGGGGGGAGCTCCGGGAGAGGAAGGCCGTCTTTATCGAGAAATGGGGGAGGAGATGCACGGATTGCCGAGGCCGCAGTCGCGCTAAACAGAATCCCGTCCTAGTGTCGGTTCTCGGTTGGGGGACTTGTGTGTGTGTGTGGATGTGGATGTCGTGTCGTCGTCTCGTAATTAACAAGGCAATGTAGAGGGCGTTGGTGGTTTGGATATGGATAGGATAGGGAGGTGAGAAGAAGGGAGGAAGAGGACGGGAGAGAGGACAAGAAGAGAGGTGGAGGTGGAAGCAACGGAAGGGAAAAGGTTCTTTTCTGTCTCTCTTCCTTTCCGGGCAGCGGACGGGACGATGGACACACTTGAGACTCGACTCGGACGGGATGCGCTCAGTTGGGGTTGGGATGCATTTTCATTTTGGGGACGGGAATGCCCACTTGGACTGGCAAGGGGCCCATTGGTCCACCAAGAGCCCACCTTGAAGCCACTGGCCAGGGCAGATGACGCTAGGCCGGCTAGCGCCTTCCCATGACGAAACAGCTTTCCAGTTGCCTTCAGGTGCGCTAATCTCGATAAAGGATGGCGCGTCTCTGGGCTTCTCCACTGTTAGGAAAAAGTTGTGACATTGTGAAAACTCTAACGTTAGAGATCGATATGYAGTGCTGGTAAAGTCACTTGCATCTTATCCATTTCGAGTGCTTCTGTACATGGCGCATCGCAGCAACCAGTTCGCAGACGCCATGTCGACTATTTTCTAGGCATCTCCGTCTTGTCGAAGGGTCAGACCGTCTGTCTCTTCCACGCACTTCCTCCAGACACTAACACGGGACTAATATGGATCTCCATCGGTCAACAACAATGGAGCCCTTCCGAACAAGCCGGGCAGACCTTACATCTACCGGATCACCGTGAGCGGTCTCGGACTATTTTCCAGCGACCGACATGGCCCGTCTCGATGAGATAAGCTTTGTGGAAGGGGCACGAAGCTGGAAGGGGGAAACCAACATAAGCGGGCACTGTTGGTTTAACCGGTTAGGCACGGAAAGAAAAGAAATTTGGCCATGCAACGAGATGCTACCATACTACAGGGTCGGATTTGGGTAGAGCCACAGGAGCGAAACAACGGCGCCGGGCAGTGAGTCGACACATCGAACGGGACGCTCCCGTCTGACAGGCAACGACGACTGCGATTGATGCAGTCATCCGCCTGTGATACCTTTACAAGAATTCAACACCATGGGAGCACAATCACAACATCAGCCCCGAATGACTGCGTGTGCCTCACTCACTCACTGGAGCCGAGCATTGGCAGTCCTATTGGTGACCGTTTCGAGAAATCCCCAGTGGCCCAGACTCTACGGCCTATCGAACCTATCGTCTTGGCGAGTTGACCTGAAAGGAAGAGGCACAGAAACAAGCGAGAGTGATCCAAGTGGGTGCGCGGGCGTGTGACGACGGTCACCATGTCCAGTGTTTGTTCTTTCTTTTTAATCAACAAGAACCTTCCAAGACTCCAATACTTTTTCTCCCCCGCCTTTTTTTGACACCCGTCCCGAGAGCCTCCACAGCCAACTGAAATGCATCTCCCATGCGCGCATCTCTCCGCCTCCATACCCGTAACCCGAGGTGCTCCGGCTTCGGCCACATGCCCATATGTACATAAGACGGGGCACACGGAGACGGGAACGGAGATGTGCTGGAGGACAGCAGGGACAGCAGGGACAGCATGCATCACCACCAGGGATGCTTTCTGTTTTTCTTCCATACAAAAAACCCAATTGCTTCTCTTCTTCCTGCAAAGCTGTCCGACTGTCGTCTGTTGTCCCGCCGGACCAAGCATTGGAAATGGAGACCCGGACGGGCGCCCCACGGAAATCCATCGATCGCGGCGTTTGAGTTGATTCGTTGGTTTTCTCCACTCCGTCTGCTCAACAAAAAATGTCATCCCTGTGTCTGTCTCTCCTCCTCGCCTCCGGCATTTTGTTCTTGGTCTTTTTAGGCTCTTGGCCAAGCTCTGTCTGCTCCCCACTCGATCTTGATTGGACAAAGAGAGGAAAGATCCGAAGAGACATCGAACTGCTCGTCTTTGTGAATTTCCGATCTCGTAACTTGCAGGATCGACTGGCATCTCACTGCACTCACGCATTGCGTCAAACTTGTGCGTCAGTCGGTCTGTATGTAAGTGGCAAGTAACTAGCCAACAGCAACAACAACAAGACGATTCCGGACTACACATCGTCCAATAATACCACAATGGAGAGGCAACAAGAGGGAAGTTGCGAAGAGCTAGAGAGCTTTTTGCGACTGCTCGGAAACGAGATCAAGGACTCGGACGATGCTGATGAAGGTTTGCGCGAGTGCCTCTCTTCTCAGTAAAAAAAGAGCCTCATTAAACTGACTTCGTAAATTCAACCAGAGACATATGATCTCTACGCCCAAGACCTGCCCTCATCAGATCTGGGAATCATCGACCCAAAGACCACCGAGTTGCAACTCACCGTAGCCGATCGAGAGCTCACGATCCATCAATCACCGGGAATCCTTTCCTCGGCCCGTGCCGGAGGTACCACCGGAGCCGGTGCGTAAATATAAAAAAATCCACCCAGCCCTGCCCATTGCACCAGCTCCTCGGGACCATCAATTCGTTATCCACCACCACCACCGGCACCCTACCCTCCTTCTGTTTACCCCTGACCCTGACCCTTACTCATCACTCGTCCGTTGCCTGCCCCATACGACGATTTGTCATTCATCATCTCCTTAACCGTTGCTGGAGCAACAGATTCTGTTGTTGACTTTGGCATTGGTTCTTGATGTGCTTCCGTCTCCCCTGTGCTTTTCCGGTCTGTGTTGCTGTAGCATTGAGCACACACACATCTACACGTGTACATACGTAGTCACTACATTGCACACCCACACATGATACACACTCGTACATCTGCCTCACATGTACCCATATTATGCGTCTTCATTCCCCCTCTTCCATCTCCCTCAAACCTCTTGGGCCCTTTCTACATCTCTATTTAACACTTTCCATACCATTTTGAACCAGTTTCTGCCGCTTTTTGTACCAATTTATATCCCTCTCTGAACCTATTCCTGAACCCATTCCCACTCCCTCCCTCCCAACCTTCCCCGTCTCTTCCATCCCTCCCCCAAACCTACCCCAATCTCTATCCAAACACTCACTAAACTCTTCACTCAAAAGTAACATGGCGAATAACCCCCCTCTTCACCACCTGGATTTCCTCCGCCTCCAACCCTCTCTCCACCCACCTCAACCTCATCAACCATAACCCTTCCTCAACCGGCATCAACAACACAACGACAGTGATCGAACTAGGAGCCGGCACCTCCGCCATCGTCGGCCTCCTTCTCGCTCCGCGCGTGGGTAGATATGTCTTGACGGATCAGGCTTATGTATCGAAGCTGGTGGAGAGGAATATTGGTGAGAACTGGGCTTCTGTCTCGCAGTCACAGCTGTCGGGGGGCAGCAAGGGTAAAAGGAGTGGTTCGAAACAGAAAGAAGGCAAGAGCGGCGGGGAAGCAGGAGGGCCAGGAGAGAGATTGGTTTTCCGCCCGTTAGACTGGGAGCAGGATACCCCCACCCCCTCCCTCGCCTCACCCGCCTCCTCCTCCTTCGACCTAGTCCTAGCCTGCGATTGCATCTACAACGAGGCGCTGGTTGATCCGTTCGTTACCACTTGCGTCGATATTTGCAAGTTACGAAACACCGACACTACTACCGGCGAGAGGCAAAAGAGACCGACGGTGGTGGTTGTTGCCCAAGTCTTGAGAGATTCGGATGTGTTTAATGCGTGGATTAAGCGGTTTGTCAAGGATTTCCGGTGTTGGAGGGTGCCGGATGAGATGATGATTGATGGGTTGAAGAGCGAGGGCGGAGCAGGAGGAGGAGGAGGAGGAGGGACGTCGGGGTTTGTTGTTCATGTTGGGGTTTTGAGGGAGGGGAGGTGAGGAGGAGTTGAGAAGTGAAGCTGGTGGGAAGTGGGAGGTGGGTATGGAAGAGAGGGAAGTGAAGATGAGGTGAAGACAAGGCGAAGAGCGAACTGAAGTGCTGGATTGACTTGTGAGTTGGGAACACTGGAGAGAGGCAATAGAAATTCGCTAGAAGATCACTTGTCTAGAGGCATACTCGGGGAGTTGAGGTGTTGTCAAAAGATTTGTCATTAGATGATAGTATATAACCTCTATACCATACCACCGGACGCGAAAAGGCCAAATACCCAAAACTCCCAACCCCATTTGGTCTGCTGTTTATAGAGAAGCCCTTGAAAACTGGTAACAAATCTAAAACCGTCTGAAGTCCACATCATCCGAACATCTCCGTCTGTGCGCATTGTACCTTTCATCCAATGTCCTGTAGTAGCGCGGGGAAAAGGTCGAGATCAACAACCCCTAAACCAAATCCCAAGCACATATCCCCTTGAAACTGTACGAACACCTTCCCTTCTTTTTCAAATACTCCTCCTTCGTCAACCCCCTCGCACACCTATTATCCAAGGTTGTCACCGCAAACACGGTAATCTTCTGTCCCGGCGCCCCCACATCAATAGCAGGTATGTCTGCCCACCACCAGAAGCCGTCCGTATCCATTGGTACGAAATCCTTCTTCCTGCCATCTCGTCCCTCGATCGCCACGACAAACAGGTACTGCTTCCCACCTCCGTTCTTCTCCGGATCCCAGTGCACGCACACCTTACTGAACTGAAACCGCACCACTTCGCCGCTGTAGACGGGAATTGTGGCCGTACGCGGCTCCAGACTGAACTGATCCAGTCCGTCTTTGTCTGCGTCGCCGTACCAGCACGGAGTAGGGCCGTCTCCGAGAATGTACTCCTCCCACGACAGTATGCGCCCGTCGGAGCGGTAAAAGTGTCTCCTGTCCGTTGGAAAGTGTTTCTTGCCGATGATGTCGTTGGGGAGATAGAACATCTCTGGGCTAAACTTCTTATGGTAAAGTCTGTCGTCGCCCAGGTGGCCGGCACCCCAGCAAGCGTCGATGATCTTCCATTCACCGCCGTCGATGCGGATCGCGTTCCATGCGTGGTTACTTTCTTCAGGAGGAACAGGAGCGCCAGAGGCTAGATCGTGGTGGCCGAATCCCTTGCCGTGACCACCGATGAGGACACAGTTGAGCCCAGCAGCGAGGGCAATGGCTTTGTACACCTCTGCGTAACCCTGGCAAACGGCTTTGCCGCTGAATATCTGCTCAGCGGGGGACGCATGGTGCGGAATGCAATTGTTGAAGAAGCCGTGGGTGTCGTATGCCATGTTGTGGTGACACCAGGTGAAGATGGCGCGGGCCTTATCGGTGGGCGAGTCGAACGGGCCACAGAGGACGTGGGCTAGGTAACGAATGGTGTCATGGCGCGGAAGCGAGGAGGTTGGATGTTGCGCCGCAACAGTATCAGGCCCGGAGAAGTCTCGGCATATGAGGCAGACAGGACCGACTGGAGGGGCGGAGACTGATCGAGGAATGACCTCGGTGCCAGTGGCTTTTCGAGATACAACGACATCAAATGTAGGTCGGGAGCTAAGCGGGATGGGTGGTGGTGCTGGCTCTGGAACCGACTTTGGTCTGTAACTGAGTGGTGGAGGTGGCAGACGGCGGTTGGGAAGGGGTGGGCCCGGCTCTTCCTCAACGTCAGGGAAGGTAGAATGCCTAGCTGGTCGCGAAGGAAGCCTAGGCGGCAGAGATGGGCGTGATGGGAGGGCCGGGGGTTCGCGGGACGCAGAAGATGGCGGTAACGAAGAACGTGATGGAAGTCGCGGGGGGGCTTGGGGCACGGCGGGCGGAGCTGATCTATTTGCTTCTCTTTCTTGCTCTTGCTGTGCCTCCCTGGCCTTTGCTTCGAGCTCACGTCGTGTCGGAGGTAGTGGCGGGAGCTTGGCTTGATCGAAAGCTGGCGGTAGCTTCCTCATAGGATGGCCAGAATCGGATGTAATGCTAGTGCGCGCGGACGAAGAGGCCGTGTGGTTCCAGGACGATGTGGACACATTGGAGAGGTGTGAGATGTCGGACGAGTTGGAATTTCTTCGAGCGCCTGGAACAGGAAGAGAAGTCGAGACTGTCCGCCGAGGCGGAAGAGCCGGGGAGGTCTGTTGTATAGAGTTTCGGGAGGGCAATGGGGGTGGTGGCGGCTTCTTGGTCAAGGTGGGCATCGGCTTGTCCTCCGGGATGTCTTGTTCGGTGGTTCGTCGCGGCAAAGGGGGAGCTCTATCGACAGCAGAGGCAGCCCGGGTTGGGCGTGGAGGAAGCGAAGGAGTCGAGGGACTTTCATTTCGATTTGGTGATGTCGGATGGACAACAGGAATCTCTGTTGCAGCTCGAACCGGGGGCGGGGGCGGAGGTCGTTTGCCAGCAGTCGAAGGGGCTTTGAAGTTCTTTTGCTGATTCAGGGCAGCGATGCGCTCCGCCAGCGTGTTGAAAACTGGCTCTTCCACGTCGGCCATCTTGAACAATGGATAGTGGCCACACAGATCATGCAAAGATCAAGAATGAGAGAAAAGAGCGAGAGCAAGAAACAAGCTGAGAAGGGGGGAAGGCTGAGTTTTCAATCCCGGGCTCACGCCATGCAGAGGATCCAGATGATCCAGGTACTCGCGTTATCTCGCCGATAGCAGGGGTTCTGAAGAGGAAGAGATGGGATGGATGCCGGATGCCCGAAGCACATCTGATTACAGTGTGTATAAGAAAGAAACATGAAAGCAGATACGAAATATTGCAGGAAGATGAAGAGAAATAAATGCAGTTTGTAGGCCGGTGGAGGGTCATTTTAGCGTTGCATTCATAGCCCGGTTTTATGGAGCACTACTGTAACATTTAATTCTAGGCAGCCACAGTCAATATCCACTCGTGCATTCTGAGGCATGGAGAGCACTTGATTGGAGTTGATAACTGAAGAGTCTCCAGCTCTGATAACGGAGCCGCCAGGTATTCGACTCTTCAACTCATAGATCTTAAAGAAATTCAATGTCGTGAATTCGAAACATTTGAATAAGAGAGACAAGCATGTTCTCGGTGGAGTTGTCATAAGTAGTCTTCCAAGGCGTTGAATCAGGCGTTGTCCCTGAGACTTCAGCTGTTAAAGGTCCAATGATAATGGAATAAGTGGCAAGTGGGTCTTTTGCCGTCCTCCCGTCCCCTGTCCGCGCCTGCCATGCCGCGCCTAACCCGCTACCCCGCCATTCAATCCCACCTGTTAGGCGTGGCTCCCCCGCAGTGTCCGCTAAAAAGCAGATCAACCCCCCAGTTTCCCATTCCAGGGTGCAGGCCTGCCTCTTGACAGCCCATGATCCAGCGACCCTATCGGCAGCCAAGAGACAGGCAGGAGCCAGGAGGAGACTGTCCGCTTTCGACTTCCATCTCGAACTCGATAGGGCCGTCGCGTCTTGAATGGAACCAGCTCCTTCAGTCATTTTCATTCTTTCCTCTCACTCCCTCCTTAGGGTATGGCTCCGTACTCCCCCAGAGACTGCAACAACAATCAGATGACAAGTACACATTATACCTCTCCCACGTCGTCAACTCTGTCACTTCATCCACGGAACGAACCATCAATCACAAATTCTGGGTCTCACTTGGACTTTGCTCTTATTCCGACCCGAACAAACAGACGACTACAGGACGGCCACAGGACGCGTTACCCGACAGCTCTGCACCCGAGTCGCCGTCGGTGCCCAGCCGCAGCGGGCGTCAAGCCCCGACCCGTCCCGTGTGTACAGCTAACTGAAGCAGTTTATCCATCATCGCATAAAAAGTAGAGGTAGCTGCTCGGCCGCTCGGCTGTCCTGACAGAAAGACTACTTGTATTGCTTCTACCTACCTGTACCTGCGGCATCGGTATTCTGACTTTCTCCCCGCACTTCTCCAAGCAAAAAAAAAAAAAAGCATCCAGATGTCTCCCCACCTGGCACCCGATTCAGCAGCAGCCATGGACTCGCACGAGAACGGTCATGCGTCGTCCGCCGTGAACCCTCACAGCTTCTTGGGCATGCCGTCAGAGATCCAAAAGGACATCGTCAAGCACTGTTGCCAGCCAGACCTGATCTGTCTCGCCCKTGTCTCCAAACACTGCCGAGAACTTGCCGCTTCCCAGCTGTATCGCCAGTTCCACATCGTTTTCCCTGATGAGGATGACCCGTCGTTCGACTCCCCCATTGATGGTCTGGCCGGCGGGCTGGATACCTTCGTGACCAGCGACTACGACTATGCGAAGCATCTCAGAGATCTTTCACTCGATACCCTTGGTGCCGGTAGCAAGGGTGAAGCTGCTTACAAGCCCTACCTCTTCAACAACAGCTGCGGAAAGTTTATGAACACTCTTCTGCTCCTCACTCTGCGCAAAGCAAATAAGCTCGAGACTTTCAAGTACGCCCATCCAGTTATTCCCAGTTCTACACGTACCCCGTTACCAGTGCTGACCTTTGTATCTCTCCTAGGTGGAATATACGCGTCGAGCTTAGCCGTCCCGTATACGCCGTGCTACACGACATCAAAACCATCGCCAACGTACACATACGCATGCAGGCAGGCCCGTCTTTATATGAAAAGCCGCCTCCGCTCCCTCATGCCGTTCACCCACCGCCGCTCTTTGCTCCCGGCCAGCCGCCGGTACACTGGATGGCTCAAGGCACTCATCCGCCCCCGGTTCCTCCGCAGCAGGGTATAGAGTTTGGCTCACAGATAACGACCGCTAATCCGACCTTTATGAACGGTCATCCTGTCTACTTGGTTCAAAATCCACAGCCCCCTCATCCACAGGCTTTCGCTCAACAGCCTCCTCATCCACAGGCTTTCCCTCAGCAGCCTCCCTATCATCAGCCTCCCGCTCCCAAGCCCCCTTCCAAAACAAAAGCGCAGAAGCGGCCTCACGTCCTCACAGAACCCCCAACCTTATCAGGATTCAGGAACCTCAAGAGCCTCGCCGTTCTCGATATTGACACCCTGGATATCGTGACGGAAATCAAAACCTGTGTTAGAAACTCGGCCGGGACCTTGACCAAGCTGAAACTTTCTTTTTCGGATTTTCTCGCATCACAGGCTCGGAAGCCGCCAGCCCCGGAAGTTGTTACGGACGATAGTGATGAGGAGGAGTTGTCCGTCTGGTCCAATCCTGGCGTGGCCCCGAATCCGCAATCCAGTAGTGCGGTCGAGAGCACTGGAGCGAAGGCACACCGGGCGCAAGAGGAAAAGAAGACCCAGGAGTCCGTTTTGGGGCGCATCTTCGATGTCGAACACTATGTTGTCAAGAAACCACAGAAGAAGGTTAAGCCAAAAGAAAAGACACCAGCCGAGGCATTGAGTTCGGACCCTGGCCAAAACTTCATCAAAAATGTGATGAAAGCGGCAGAGGTTCTCATGAAGGAGAAGGATGACCTGCGACGGGAGGCCCTTGATATGATCGAAACTGCCGCCAGTGCCTATGTCGCTTCCCTAAAGACCAAGGAGAACGGGACCACGTCTGCAGGAGCTCAGTCCGCTCAGACCAAGGTCGAGGCAGAAGGCGAACCAAATACTGCGGGATTGGGAAGCAGCTCTATGGGTTCTTCTGTCCCTACCAGACAAAAGAAAGAAGGTGACGATTTCAGCCCGGAAGACATCAGCATTGAAGAGCCCGAGGGAGAACTCGAACTCGATCCGGGATCTCCAGGTCCCCAAGTTGAGGACACAGAGGCTGCACCCGAGTTATCACCTTCGCAAACTCTGTCGTTGGCAACAGGCGGCCTTGATCCCGCTTCTGTCAAGAAGGCCGTGGCTAACTTGGTAGCGCAAAAGGTTAACTATCAGACTTTGATCAAAAAACTTGAGATGTATGAGGCACGAGCTAACGACCTTCGCAAGGAAACCGAAGAACTGCGCGAGCAAGACGGGCCTATCGATCGCGAACGTATCGCTAGAACCGAGAAGGAGATTACAGAGCTGAGCAACGGGATCGAAAAAGCTAGGAATGAGATTAACGTGGTCGAGGCCGAGGTAGCCGATTCGCAAAAGGAAATCTATGGTTTGCGCAACTCGGATACCGTCGAGTCCCAGCGTCAGCGGAGGAGTGAATACGCACGAGCAACAAGGGGCATGCCTCTTGAGTCACTCAGCATCTATCTGGTTCCGGTCAAGGCGTCTGTCTTGTACAAGGCAACTGATATTCGGATGCTCACTCGCATTACTCTCCTCAATGTCGGACCCCAAGCACCGATTTGGGCTTACTTCAAGAGCCAGAATGAGGAGAATCCTCTCCCGCTTAGCAAGATCTTCACTGACAACGTCACGGCAAATTTCTTGCAATTTGTGTCCCAACTGAACCAGGTAACCGAGCTGTTCTTGCTCGAGAGAGACGCCAAATACAAGCCTGAGAGCTTCGCACCCAAGACTAACCCTACCCTAACCATTGACGAGATTCGGCGACTGGCACTCGAAAAGCACATGCCTCGTCTGCGGAAGCTAATGATCAAGAACCAGGCCAGTACGGCATGGGATTTGAACGCCAAAACCATCATGCTATTGTGCAAGCGTGGCAAAAATATCGAAGAGCTTGCCTGCAGCATGAGTATGCGTTGTCTGGTAAGTGCCTCCAGGACTGGCCGTGTCTATCAAAACAGTTCACTAACCTCAGAACCTCTACAGCATGTTTTCAATCAAAACGCTCGCTTGCTCACCAACCTTCACGCTCTTCACATCATCAACCTCCGTTGCGATGACCCATGTCCTTCTCTCCCGCAAGAAGCGAAGAAGTTTCTGATCGACAACCTCTCGCAGTTTCCCTTCAAGAAGCTCGAATGGATTTCCATCAACGACGGCGACTGCGTGGACCATATCAAGTTCCGCAAGCCGCCGTCCGCGGAAGAGAGGAAGAGGGGAATGGCGGCCAAAAAGGCCAAGGGCAAGGCAAAGGCCACGGTGGCCACCACCAGTAACGGGACATCAAACAGTACCACCCAATACCCCGCGTTTCCTCCCCCGGAAATCTGGGATGGTGAGAGTAGTACCGACGAGTGGCATGGGGATGACGAGTTGGCGCCTTCGTCAAGCAATTCTTTCGAGCGGCTGGGGACTATGCGCTTCTATGATGTGTGGGGGGTGAGGATCTTCAAGAAGGAGGTTGTCAGTGGCCGTCTCTGAAGACGTCCCAAACATGACGCGCAACATTAACACCAGCGGAATCTGGGGACATGATAATGAGGAAATGACGAACAGCGATTTGTGTTTTTTACCTTTTGACCTTATTCAATCAACTGGACCGGCAGGACCTCTGGATTCAGCTAGAGGTGGGGTGTCGGTTTGGGGAGGACACTAAAGCCGTGGTCAGGTGGTGGTGGTTGCTTTTTAACATGCGAGGAGGGCCTTTGAGCGTTCTTGCCGGGAAAGATAGAGAGAGAGAGGTATATGAGATCGAGTGGAATATACCCAGTCGTCCTTTGTTGCTTTCATATATGAGGTATAATCAGCATCTAGTCTGGTGATTGCCGTGATTATCGGTGTGTGAACGCCTTTGAACCTTCATCATGGGTACGGTAGTGACTGCCATTCTCGTTAACGACGTTGAACACGTTTAGGTTGGAAGGTGCGATCTGCGGATTTTCGGTCATCAGACTTGTGTGGTCACTTTATGGCGTGATACTCCTGAGCTACAGACTCAAGGGGAAAGAGCTCTTGCGCTGTTGTCGCTTTTGTCCAAGTTTGACTCCGGTCTCGCCGGTGATGGAAGCAGGTACATCTAGAGCCATGAAACATCCCCCAAGTAATATCGACACTCGCCCACTTCGTTACTCGCAATCATAATCCCTTTTCTTCCTCCGCCGTCACTCCGACGCGATCCGTATTATCATATCTTTACTTCCGCCCCCAATATTCACTAACACCCCGCCCGCGGATTCACTGATGCCCTCCACAAAGCGATACTGCTAGGCTTTTGGCAGAGCTCAGGTTCTGTTGAACACATTTCTCCGGTGATTAGTATAATCGTCCGAAGAGAATCGTTAGTGTCGAAGAGAATTGTCAGTGGGCAGGCAGACCATGGCCTCTCACCACAACCACAGCCACCCATCACATTCATGCCAACCACCGCCACTAGGCCTCGACGGCGCCAGCCCCTGGCCAGGTCCCATCTACAGACAACCAGCCACCTGTCCCCAGCCGCCCGTGCAGATCTGGCCACCGACATCAATCGCATGCGAAGACAGAGATGCCCTCAATGACAGACGAGATTCGTATTCCAAGCAGCCCGGTAGCACTAGCACTAGCAAGCCGTACCCCCCGGCCTCTACCAGAAAGGCAGCGTCAGTGAAGAGTGCGGGATCGTCGCCCAGCCGGACGAACATCGCTGCCTCGGTCAAGGGGTTCTTTCACAGTTTGAGGCCTAGCAATTGTCCTGAGCAAGGCTTCACGCTCCGGCATCGTGATCATAACCATGGGCATCAGACGATTGATGAGATCTTGACGGGGGAGAGAAAAACCTCGACTGCCATGCAGCCGCGTACCACCAATGTTCAGAGACTTATCAGACCGAGGCGGAAGAGTGTAGAGTCTGGTCAGCCTGAAGTCCATTGTCATACACCGAGTACGCCGGACACGATCGTGTCTGAAGCTTGGAATATCCCTGTGAAGCTTCCTCGAAGAGCTTCGGGTATCAGTGGCAAGTCGAGGGTTAAAGGTATGTAAACCTCATTGCATCACAAACCGTGAAGTTGTAACACCAGGACTGACATTCACCAAGCAACCCCTATTCCAGTCAGGAAAATTAAATCCAGATTGGATACAAGATCCGATGACGGCCCTAACGCCACTCACCACCGGGGCGAGGACGCAATTTCATCACTTGATGGAACTTGGGTCAATATCAGAGAGCGCCGAGTCAAAAGTGGAAACATCCCTACCTTTTCCATGCCATCGCGGAAACCAGTGCCAGCCCAAAACCGCAGTTCTCTTCCCACACCGTCTCAAGCTCCTGCAGGCACTGCTAATTCCCATAACATCATGCCGTCGGCGATGCCGGGCTATAACAAAGCTCGCTCATTGTTCCTGGCAAAGCAAGAAGCCCGGCGCCAGCGCCGCATTCTGAGAGAAGCCGGTGACTACCTCGGAGTGACAGGGGCGAACCCTTACACCGGGATGTTGGACAACATTACACCCAGAACGAGCATAGACATGACCGAGTTTCGTCGGATGTCTCCCCACTCATCCCCTAACGGACCGACCCAGAATGAGAAAGGGGGGCGTGGTACCGGAAAACAGAGTAGTCCTCGACGGCGCTCCAAACTCGGCAAGGAAGCAGAACAGTGGTCCTCCGCAGCGTCACCAAACTTGAGTCCTATCGTCCAGAGCCAGAGCCCAAGCAGCAAGAGTGCGGAAGCTGCTCTCTCAGGGGAGTCAGCTACCACCGGCCACACTTCGAAGTCTTTTTTAGGGACGGGGACAACGGCGGTTATGGTACCGTCAGGAGGAAGCCCGGCTTCAGCGACCTCATACCTGTCGAGAGCGAGGTCTCTCAGGCTACATTTCCACCCACTGATTCCCCGGCGGTTGGGTCCCGGCCCGATGGACACCGGCTCCGTCCAGGGCCAGACTGGGATAAAGAAGCCCTTCTCCAGGATCCCAGTGCCAGATCGCCGTCCAGTTTCGCGCAAGATGTTGCCAGGAACCCCCATGACACCCGTTCCCAGCAGCGGCGAGGTCACCTACCCACATTTGGACCTCGCGAACCTGAACCCAGCCCGCCAATGGGCGAACATGCTGATCGAGGATCTGGGTGGCCTAGAGCGCAGCATCCGGGACAGCACCAGAGAAGCCAAGGCATGGGCGAATTCCGTAGCCCAGGACATCGGTGGACTGGGACAGGCGCTCCACCTCCCACAACCCCAATCTGCTTGCACACCCACCATCACCATTACTGGCTGCGCGTCCAGTCCTCGCCGTCAGCTCCCCTCCGGCATCAAGGAAAGCTGCACCGAAGGGCTCGAAGCCAAGGCCCCTCAAAAGACAAGAAAGACGTCGGGGGTGAAAGCCGTCAAGAAAGTTCAGAAGACGACAGAATCCGTAACCACATCGTCGTCACACCAGACATCGTCCCTGTCGTCGAGCGCCATACCCAAGAACGGCTCTTCCATGCCTCTAGATACCCCTCCCAGCACGCAACCGAACGTCTCGCCGAAACTCGCAAGGCCAGGTCTCCATCATCATCACAGCTGGACGGCATCACTGACCGCGGACCGAGTTGCAGAGGTGATGGCAGAAGAGCTGGCACAGAATTCCCAGGGCGAGTTACCAAAAGCAGCCAGCGTTACTACATCGTCAACCCAAGAGACAATGCGCACGGAGGACTAGGTGAAAACCTCCCGGCGCGTGTCGACGCCTCGTCCTCAGAAACAGCCGGGTCGGGAGATGCGCAAGACGATGAGAAAGGAAGCGGAAATCCAAGACGTAACAAACGGAAAGAGACTGTCACCACTCACGTCCATTTATACGCGCCGGCCAAGTCTGGCGAAGTCGAAGAGCTGGTCGGCGAACCAGGGTCCGGCCGATATCAAAGCTTTCACGCAGGCCATGGCACAGGGAGCAGCGCGGGCAGCGTTTGTGCAACACCCGGCGGACCAAAGAACGGGGTCGGAAGGGAACCCGGCATCGGCGTCGGGATCGGACTCGGCATCAAGGAGTCAGCACCGTCAGCACGGACGCCAGGAACCGGCCACGGGACGGGCCATGACTGGAGACACGAAAGCTGGGGTAGAAGCAACGGCAGCAGCCAAGAATGCGATGACGGCCGAGTTGGGAACAGGTCCGGTAACGTCATTACCAGAACAAATGAACAAGCGTCACAAGCTGAAGGACAGCGCCGGCCACGGCAGCGGAGACATCGACGGTCGTTCCAGAAGCCAAGAGGAGATGTCAAAACCCAGTGAACCCCAGACGTGCCAAGGGAATGGGGCGGCGGCTAGTGACGATCTGTACCGGCTTTTCCCAGGCTTGGCACTCCCTGTCAGGTTGATGGTGGCGGCGGGATCGGGAGGGCAGGGCTTTGAGGTGCCGGTCGGGGTCCGGATCGTGGTGTCGGTAGTGGTTACCTTTGTAGCGCAGTTTGTCTGTGCGTACTGGGCCTTTGTGCGGCCGGTGTTTCATCTCGACTCGCCGCTTCACAAGAGGTACGCACGGGGACAGGCGACGCTGGGAGACGTGGTGGTTTATATCTTTGCGCTGATGTTTGTCTTCTTTGCGGGCGCGGCTGTGGTGTGGATAATCAGGGGCACGGTTCTTGTGTGCCGCCTGGTCAGGGCGATTATCGGAGGATTGGCAATGCTGGCGGGTTTGTGAGTGACCACAAGATTGACGGCGTTTAATAGTTGAGTGTTCTCGGCTGTGGAGACAATGGTGGAACGTATGGTATGAGTGCGATTGTAGCTTCCCTTTTCAGATTGAAGAGCATGCGATACGAGCATGGGGACATGGGGAAGAAGAAGTGTTGTTATCACTATCGAGTATCGCCTATCGCCTTTCTCAAACTCCGTAAAACATCGTTCAGGAAACACGCGGTTGCTTCGGAGTTTGTTTGTTTGTACAATGGATATTCTTACGTATCAAGTTGCACGAGGAGGATCCGTACCTGAAATGAGGGCGGTGTTGGAAATATTCTCATGATTCACAAGGATACGAAGGTGATGGTGGAGCGGGAACGAATTGGGTTCTGCCGTGGACCGTCGTGGGACATCAAGGTACTCGGTGAGAGGTGTACCGAAGACCGGACCGGATAAACAAACAGCAAGGGGCAGAATGGGAGGTTTTACCTAGCTTAGTAATTATTATCCTTACTCTCAAAACAGAATGCGCGCTTCTCTCGCAGTGAATATGATCATATGATGATCTACAAACAATATTGTCTTGCGCATTCTCTTCTGTTCGAATGCCTTCATCGTCGCACCGCCCTCTTCTCCGGACCCTCCGCTGGCATCCATAGGTAGTTCGGGACTCCATCGTCAGGGAGCCCCGTGCGGCCCCCAAGGCCCCGTAGTCCGTAGTGGTGGCCGCCCAAGCCGTTGCATGCCGCAGCGTCATGGATCAGGATGGCCGGTCTCGACGTGGCAGCAGTTGGCCGAGATCGGGAGACCCAATGGCGGCGGTCGAAGTTGTCACAGCGCCTGACAGTGCGTACCTGGGCGGGTGGAACTGGCAAGTGGAATCTTACGCGCGGCCAATGGGCATCACCACTTTAGAAATTCCAGTGGCCACCCAGCCCACCCCGCATTCCGGGAACCGGAGCTTGATGCTGCCCTCCGAACATCGGCCGCCCCAGCCCTGCGGTCACTGTCGTCTCTTGGTTCTCCGTATCGCAGGCGGTTTTGTTTGTAAGTACAGCAGGACTGGATGAGATCGAGCCGCGAGCGGATCGCCAGGCGGCCAGGGAAACAGGGAAATTGGATTGAGTCCCAGGTGTTTGTATCTAGATGTGCGAATTGGGAATTGTAGTCATCGGTCCCAACTCTTGAAACGGGGAAAACTTAAAAAGGTCCGGTGTCTGCCCGCTTCGCTTTCTTGCCACGGCTGTCTCAGTGTCTCACCTCCTTTCCCGCTTTTGCTTCCCGTCCAAGTTCTCTCAACTCTCTCCCCAATCTTTCCACATACCCTTCTTATACCCGGGATTATCAAACCTTATCATCTTCGTATCTTGTTGATCGAGAACCGAAGGATAACTGCATCGCCGATATACGGTTCCGCCTCGGAGATTTGGTCGAGACATAAAAGCCAGAGCCGAACCGGAAGCTAGACAACCCCACGCCGGTTTCCCAACCCATCCATACAACCCATACATCCAATACCTTACGGATACCCTCTACAGTCTCCCGATACCAGACCTATTTATTTGCTGCGTGCCGATTTCTCCCCCACGACCTCTCTCCCGTTGTCCCTCGATTGTGTCAACGTTATATACCCCGCCCTCTCTTTCTCCCCAACCAACCAAAGTATTCCCAGCTACATCACCAGCCAGGGGACCACCGCCTTCACATAACCGCCACGATGCCGTCAGCAGAAAGCACCCCTCGCACCCTTTACGACAAGGTCTTCCAGGCCCATATCGTCGACGAGAAGCTCGATGGCACCATTCTCCTCTACATTGACCGCCACTTGGTCCACGAAGTCACCTCTCCTGTAAGTTTGCGCCAGATCCGATTCGTCCAGGTTTTGGAGCCCAATGCCGAGGAAGCTCCGATTTCGCAGCCCAGGTACTGACCCCTTATCAACAGCAAGCCTTTGAGGGTCTCGAGAACGCCGGACGCCAAGTTCGCAGGCCAGACTGCACCCTCGCTACCACTGATCACGTAAGTTCAAACTCGTCGCATGTTTTATCACACGCATAGATGCGCATGCACGCATGTTTGCGCCCATGATCCTTCCCCCCAATTGATGTGTGGGAACCTGAAGCTGACGCCAGACCCGTTGTAGAATGTCCCCACCACCTCCAGGAAAGCGCTGAAGGATATCGCCAGCTTCATCAAGGAGGATGATTCGAGGACGCAGTGCGTCACCCTCGAGGAGAACGTCAAGAAGTTCGGCATCACATACTTTGGCCTCAGCGACAAGAGGCAAGGTATCGTGCACGTCATCGGCCCCGAGCAGGGCTTCACCCTTCCCGGCACCACTGTCGTCTGCGGTGACTCCCACACTTCCACCCATGGCGCTTTTGGCGCCCTCGCCTTCGGTATCGGCACCTCCGAGGTCGAGCACGTCCTCGCCACCCAGTGCCTTATCACCAAGCGCAGCAAGAACATGAGGGTCCAGGTCGACGGTGAGCTCGCGCCCGGTGTGAGCTCCAAGGATGTTATCCTCCACGTTATCGGTCAGATCGGTACTGCCGGCGGTACTGGTGCCGTCATCGAGTTCTGCGGCTCCGTCATCCGCAGCCTTAGCATGGAGGCCCGTATGTCCATCTGCAACATGTCGATCGAGGCCGGTGCCAGAGCCGGTATGGTCGCTCCCGATGAGATCACCTTCGAGTACCTCAAGGATAGGCCCCTTGCCCCCAAGTACGGATCCGAGGAGTGGAACAAGGCCGTTGCCTACTGGAAGTCTCTCGCCTCCGACCCCGACGCCAAGTACGATATCGATGTCTTCATCGACGGCAAGGATATCATCCCCACCGTTACCTGGGGTACCTCTCCCGAGGACGTTGTCCCCATCACCGGTGTTGTTCCCGACCCCGAGACCTTCGCTACCGAGGGCAAGAAGGCCGCTGGCCGTCGCATGATCGAGTACATGGGTCTCGTCCCCGGTACCCCCATGGAGGACATTGAGGTCGACAAGGTATTCATCGGCTCCTGCACCAACTCCCGTATCGAGGATCTCCGCGCTGCCGCCCAGGTCGTCAAGGGCAAGAAGATTGCCGCCAACATCAAGCGCGCCCTCATCGTCCCCGGCTCCGGTCTCGTCAAGGACCAGGCCGAGGCCGAGGGTCTCGACAAGGTCTTCCAGGAGGCCGGTTTCGAGTGGCGCGAGGCTGGTTGCTCCATGTGCCTCGGCATGAACCCCGACATCCTCTCCCCCAAGGAGCGTTGCGCCTCCACCAGCAACCGCAACTTCGAGGGTCGCCAGGGTGCCCA
>RANY01000231.1:0-42051 GCA_009805235.1 Neurospora pannonica FGSC 7221
GGCGAGGAGGGGCGCGCAGAGCTAACACCRGYAGSGCCAGCGGGCGCGGAGSTGGGGGAGGAGGCACGAGGWGAAGACTGTTTTTAGATGCATCGTTAGTTATGGTGTCACTTATTTCCCAATGCGACCAGCAAGCAACAGAACATAGTTGAAAGGTGATGGTATGATGCCATTGTGATCACAATAACATAACAACAGGGAAGCTAGCTGCTGTAGACATCAAGAACGTACCATTGTGACAGAAGATATTAAAAGAGGATTAAGGTGCAAAGAGCGGAAAAGAGAATGGAGTGGTGAAGGCGGGTATCTAAGTATCCTTCACGCTATAAATCGTCGTCGCGTGGATGGTGGTGGTGGTGATGATCGTGGCCGTAATTCAATGGTGGAAGCTTTTGAGATGCGTACCTTGTAGTTCCACGGGTCCCCCTAATAATCAAGAGCTTGGTCTGTGCTTCCAATTGAGGCCACGGTTTGGAAAGATCGCTTGCCCGCCCGGACCAAGCGAGCCAAGCTCCCAGGCTGGGTTCGCCGCTCGCCAGGGCAGGCAAGGTGAAAGCTTGAGCCGCAATTTCATTCCGCCGTCCGCCGACCACGCACAATTTGGTGGGTCCCAAGTGGAAGCTGCGCTTTTGTGCACCTTTTGGGGCAAGTTCGCAAGGTACAGTAATGTCCCCTGTTAATGCAACTCAATTCCGGCACTATGGGGGACGGCTTGGAGTCCTTGCATTAAGGGGGGTTTTTGCATTAGGGGGCGCCTCTCTTACATACAAAACTGGGGAATTCGGGGCCGCAGAAATCTTTGCATCTAATGGGTCAGTTTGTATGTATTTGCAAAAGGGGGGGCTTGCAAAAGCAGGGGTCATTACTGTACACGGTACCTGAGTGGCTCCTTGTCGCTCCTGCAGGGTTGAGACGGACGGATCTGGGCCCAAGAGGAACTGTGGGGGCGTTCTTCAAATCCCCGGATTTCGGGTGCAAATGCCAAGCAACGTTGTCAGGGTCCCCTGCCCCTTGCATTGCTGCAGTGGTCATCGCCATCAGCTCAACATGAGGTTCCTGCTTCAACAAGGTGCATGCGAGCGATGGAGCGGTTTATACACATATATATATATATATATGAGGCTCTACGTCAAGTCGAAGAAAATGATGCTTATGAGGACGGATATTTACTTCTGCTACCTAAAAAACCGGAACCAGAGGGATATACCAAAAGCAGCTTTAACCGGGCAAGTCACCATTGCGAATTGAGAATCCCATACGAGGAGGCTTTGCGGCTGACTTGACGGGAGCTCTACTGCATAGCACTTTGGTCGCGTTATCCTTCCATTTTCGCTTTCGATAGCTCTGTCTCTCCCAGGAGTTTGTCAAGAGGACTCTACACGGGAATGCCGATGTCGATCTTTTCTCTAAATAGCTTGTTTGATACTGGTACTTCTTTGATGGTAACTTGGGGTGTAAGTTCTAACAGTTGAGGTGGGCGGAACGACACCATTCACCCGCAGTGGGCGCGATGCTTCCTGCTGAAGAAAGGCGTCGCCCAGTTTCTCCATGCTCTTGTCTGCACCTTTGATCCAAACCACTGCCACATAAATCCTGGCGGCCAATTGATAATGTATCGGTCTATCCACTGAGAAGCGAATCATGGAGAGAGTCGGTAACTGGTTCGATCAATTGAGTAGCGTGGGTATTTCTGAGGCATAACGGGATGCCAGATGCTGTTGTCTTTTTTATCCCTCCGAGCCAGCAAGGAGCGAGCAATCAAAACACCCATTGATATACATGTTATGACAAAGAACAGTGTGCCTATGAGTAAGGGGTAATTAGAAGAGAAGCCCGATGGGAGAAGAAGAAGATGAGAAACGGGGAGGACACATGATAAGAGGACAAAAAGCTGACAAAAGAAAACAACACTATAAACACCCTACAAGTACTCGGGTGTATGTGCGCGCTAAGCAAGAACTTTGCGCCCGCTGACAGGCAAGACAAACCAACCACAGCACAACACCGTTCCTCCGCTGGCAGCTCGGAACAAGAAATAATGGTACTGGGTGATGCTCCATTCATCTCTTCCCTTCCCCCTTCCCCCTCCCGCTCGATAATGGAAGCCCGTCGTTCTGACAGGGACGTCGCTGTGTATGGATGGCTTTTACGCTTCACACTGGGCCGCATCAAGCCGGCAATCCCCAAAGCCCGTTCTTTTCAGATTGATTCTCGAATTATGCCGGACCCATCAGCACTTTCTCCCGCCTTTTTTTCGGTTCACGGAGCCCGGAGTGACCAGGCACAAGAGCGATAATGCTGTGCATATCCCTTCATATGCAACGGGCCGCCATTTGGATAGGCCGCAACCTCTTGGATCTGGAAGGCGGGGTCGTAACCAAACAGTCATGTCTGTGAAACCCGCCATGCCATATTTAGATGATTACAGTATGACGCATTTACGCCTTTTCGCTTGAGACAAATATGAACCAAAACACCCCGCAATGAGTTGGCCATGTGCCATACATCCGCGAGGTGTTGTATGATCAAAACGGAAAGCATTCAGGTTGAACACTTCAGAGAGTGACGTCCAACACCAGGCTAACGTCTTGCACGTTGGCACCAGCAAGGTCTTCCAGAACGGGAATGAGGTCCAATAGCTCGTTGTCATGCGCATCCGAGAACCAACTGCTGATTGGCACGGCGTGCTGGGGGTGGAAGATATACGAGGTTGGCGAGTTGTCGATGATAATGGTGTCTTTGAGGTCGCGTCCAACCTGGGACAGGTCTTTGACGTAGTTTCCTTGATGGTTGTAGCAACTTTCGCGGAAAAGACGATGGTGGACAACGTTGTGGATGTCCAACTGGTCCAGCAGCGGATCACCGTACTAATAAGAATCGTTAGCCTCTAATTTGCCAAAACCTTCAAAATATTCCACATCACGTACCTTGGAAACCGACGCAGTGAAGACAACAACTTCGTAGAGCTCGCCAACTCTCTTCATGAACTGATCTACACCTGGCCGCTTGATGACATAGACATTATGGTAGTTGCCTTCGATTTCAACGGGTATTGTGAAGTCGGCCTGATGGAGGATCTAGAGTTCAATGAGTCAGCAAGCAAGCCAAGAAAAGAGGGTAGACGGATATGGAACTAACCTTGAAGGAGCTGTGCACGAGGGTTTCATCCAAATCAAGAACAAGGCACTTCTTGCCCTTGAACTCAGGTGCTTGAGGGGGAAGTAGGAACTTCTGAGGTTGGTCGGGAGGAAAGACGGGAGGGCTCTCAATTAGCGCGTCGCTTGTTGGCGCAGTTGGAACTGCGGGAATCGGGCCCGGAGGTGGAGGAGGGAGGTTTGTGTACGATTCCTCAGTCGTGGCATCGGCCGCATGTGAAGCCTGTTGTGAATCCTCGGCAGCATCAGGCATCTGCACGTCCCCTTCCTC
Organism: Neurospora pannonica FGSC 7221; assembly: GCA_009805235.1. NCBI lineage: Eukaryota > Fungi > Ascomycota > Sordariomycetes > Sordariales > Sordariaceae > Neurospora > Neurospora pannonica. The sequence goes on from RANY01000231.1 coordinate 3,427, forward strand.
ATCCTTCTCATTGACCACCTCCTCGACCACCTCCACTTCCTTGTTGGTCTGTTGTGGCGGCTCTACCGATGCTAGCGGGCTACTTGAACCGGGGCCAACGATTGTTGTCTGCTTTGACTCTCCATCCCTTTCGCCAACTGTCGACTGATCCTGAGTACTCGATCCTGATACCCGCTTCCCATTCTTCGACTGTTCCTGGGGCGGCTGCGATTGCTGAACTGGTTCCTTCTCAAACAGCTGAGTCTTGCTCGCGGAGGGCTGCTCGGACGGGGTTGCTGTTCGCCTGCTCGCGGTCGCCGGCCTAGGGGGAATCCTGTCGAGCTTGTGGCTTGGTACCGGGGTATCGAGGCCGTTCGCATCATCAGGGACGCCGCAGCAGCCAAAGATGGCGAGGAAGCCACCCTTCTTCTTCTTGGGCGCTACCGGGTTCGAGTTGCTCATGGCGGCGGTTGCTCTTGTTCCTGTACACAACTGGTTACTAAATGGGTTGCGATCCTGGTTTCGTCCTAACATACTGCTTCTTGAATTTCTCGAGTCTCCACCGATACTATCACGGTCGCCTGTAATGCCGCCAATTAGCCTTTCTGTACTGTGTGAGAATTGAAAGTCTCCTCCGTCATAAGTGTAAATCGCAAAGTCACAAGTAGGCGGTCGCTACCTCTTTTTGTTGCCACTGCATCGTCGTGCGTCCGCATCTCCTTTGAACTGCCAGGGGCTGATAGGGTTGTGTCGTCCGCGCTCAATGCCATCTTGGAGGGTATCTTTTATTTCGGATAGAAAATGAACGTCTGAACACCCAACGCAAAGCTATCAGCGCGTGGTCTTGGTAATTGCGTCGTAGTAGGAGCTGAAGTTTGCGGCGGTTGGGTTTGGATAGTGAGGCGGACGAGACCCGTTGACAGCCTTGCAGCACCAATCAATTGGGGATTGGGGGCAGTGCGATGCGATCAGTGGCGACGTGGAGGGCAAGCAGCGACGGAGGCAGCCAGCGAGACAGGAACAACAAGGTGAAACGGACTGTCTGGAACGTTGGACTGCAATGGAATTGTAGAAAGAGAAAAAGTCACCAACCTCTTGTTCGCAACTGAATCCAGCTTTCGCCAATCTAAGGCCCAACCCCTATCCTGCCCTTCGGTCGGCAGAGTAGGTATTAGCCCTTGGAGGCCCTGAACGTTGTCGAGTGGCAGCCAACTCCTTAACGGGTCTGAAACGTCTGGTCGGTAGGTAGGCGACAGGCTTCGAAGTTCCGCAAAAAGTAAAAAAATATAATCGCGACAACGCTGATTCCGGCCGCGGTTGTCGTTGCAGGTGGGAAAATTGGCGCGCGGAGGCCGAAAGGGTCTAGGGGTGCGTCGGCAGGTGGTCGACCAGAAACACGGACACACACGGGCACGCCTTGCGTGCTTGATTAGCCAGAAAGGACCCGGAACCTAGAAGGGCAGAAAAATAATCAAGAAGGGATATCGAGGAATCGAGGACCAAAACGGGTGGGTCAAAGAAGGAGAAACGGCGGCGACGTGGTGGACGGGCCGGAGGTCGGGCAGATGCAGAAAAGAGGGAGGGAAGGGCGTATCAAAAGCTGGAGGTCGTGAGAGCGCAAGCGAGATGATTGACTTTAAAGGTGATGGGGTCGCTTCTGGGATTGTTCACGGCGCAGAGAGGACGAGGGGGAGCGATGGGGAGCGGATGCGACGAGAGAGGATTAGTGGATTGCCCCGAAGAGATTAGCCAGCGACCGAGTGACCACCGGGCGATGCCGGTACGGCCCTGCGCAGTGCGGCAGGATAGGATGGGATAGCTGGCCATGCAATTTTAGTGGTGGACATTGGCATGGAACAAGAAATGCGCTAACACAGTCCATCGGCTCTCTGCACCCACAAAGTACCCACAACCACGACCTGCAGCCGCTAAATTCGTGCAGTCCCGCTGCTGCACGTCGTACGGATGGAGGGTCGTTATGTTTGCTGCTGCCCACCCACTCTCCTTTTTTTTCTGTTACGGTTGGTTTTGGTTTCTTGGTTTCGTCTTTCTCATTCGACGTTCTTTCTTGGGATCTAGAAGCCTTTGGGCTGAATGGGGGCTTTTATTGTCCCAAGCTGGGCCGTGGGGAGCCAACTTTCAACATAGCTAGTGATATCTCCATAGAGTATCGATATATGAAGGTAGTAGAAGTGGAAGTGCCCAGCACCACGGCACTCAGAAACCAATTTCCGTCGGATCATGTTCAAAGGAATTCAGCATGGCCCCGTCTGAAAGTCAACATGCCCCGGCAGAGCTACCGCGCATACGCTAACCTCTGTATTGGACGACACCTTGTGTGTCTTCACGCTGACTTCTCTCTCCCAAGGCTCCGAGCTCACCTATCAACGGTTCAATTGAAGTCGATAATAGCTACCTATATGATGGCGGAACGTGCTGACTGTCAGACATCGGTGGAACCCAATGGACTCCCGTCCCGTTCCTTGGAGGCTGTCAATTGTTACCCCCGAAAGGCTCATCTCATCCATGGGCGCCTTATCTCCCATCAATACTAGGCATAGCTAGGTTGTCAGTCAAGCAGTCCCGTCAAATTTCCGCCACATAACCCTGTTCACCTCCATGGCCGTGCGACTGTGTCCTCTGCTCCCCTGCCCTGGCCTGGAGCTACCACCTGGCAACGTTACTGGCAGCCTGGAGCAAAGGTCCAGGTCAGCTTTCGTTGTTGACCGCTCTGAGTGTTTTGTATGCTCGGACCTGTTAGTGACTTTTGAGTAGTTACGTAAGCCCTGTTGTGTCTGTATACGCTGAGCAGTTGTTAGTGTCTTGACAACCTCAAAAGACGTTGGAGGACGGGATCTCTTCAATTGGTGAGAAGAGAATCCACCCTGGTTGTCGTGCGTTCAAAACCCTCCAGCAAGTAATAAGAGAATCGACCTGGTTCTGGTCTCAAATCTCTCTACATTTGCGCACCCAACTAGCCAGTGAGGCTCCTTAATAAGGATGGTAGGGGTAATGAAGCAGCCACGGCTGTTCCTATAGGCAAAGAGACATGCTCCATTCTTTTTTCTCGCGGGTCCAATGCCAAGGGAACCGGTTTATGAGTCCATCCCATAAGAAACACAAGTCTAACAAGGAAGCGCACGTATCGGAAATGCTTCATGAACGAGTGGAATTTCTGCTGACATTTTGCCATATAGACGTCGCATAGACGGCCAAATCTCCATTGCCCCTGTCAGTGTGTTTCAAGATTCAAGAACAAGCTCTCCACCGCCGAATAACTCCCTTCGATGTCGACAGTCAACTCGCTGGTTCTCACGATGCTCTCCAGGGCAACCCAGGTGTCAAGAGTCCACAGTAGCCTCCACGGCTCCATCAACAGACAAATCAACCCACACTCGCCTTGCAGCATGCTGGGTGCCACTTCTGTCATCCGCATTCCTCGGCCCGGGGATGCTGGACCTCGCCCAGCCCTGAGCAGCCCCAGTTGGCAGCGACCGTTCCAGAGCCAAAAGAGCTTGGGAGCTGCAACTGGGCCTCGTGATTGGCCATGTTGGCGCCCGTTACAGTGATGGGTTGGATCCGGGACCATGCGCTGTGGTGATCCGTGACCACTCACATCGGCCGCCGTCTAGCTCGTCACAGTCTTGTCCACTTTAATAAAGAGCTTCTTTGCACAGTAGTCGACGCCGAAGAGCGCAGGGAGCTTTTGGATCCGCTCTGAATTCGAGTTGTTGGAGGATTGAAGAGTGCGCATTGTCGGATGGCCAATTCATACAAAGGGAAATCAAAAGCGCTTTGCTTTGGAGTCTTGTTGCTCGCCAACTCGCTCCATTGCCCCAACAAAGTCTTGAAAGTCAAAGCAGCCAAGGAGTCTTGAAGCCGTGTGCGCATCTTCACCTCCTTTCTGCATGCGTACCTGACCTTCGGTACCTGACGTGGAGGGCGTGTCAGAAAGCACTGCAAAGTGGATTGATTCAAAAGATGGGTAAAACTCTATATTGTATATATATTCAGAAAAGTACTGTAGAACTAGAGTTGGGGGCTCCCAAAGTATTAGGGAGTTCTATAGCCAGTTTGGGGTAGTTAGGAGGCTAGTCCTCTTTTAGAGCCCTTTTCTCACTGGCTAGATTTAACCCTCTAAACTAATACACTTCTCTAATTAAAGTCTTATAGAAACGAAACTGCCCAAAAAAAGAAACTATTTATATAACCATCCTAGGATTCATCTCCTTATTAATCTTATCTAATTCAATATACTATATTATATTCTCCCTATTCTTCAATTCCTTATCCTTCACTAAATCTATTCCTAATAGCCTTATAAACTCCTCGTACTTCTCTATATCTAGCACTTTTATTAATCTATCTATAAGCATTTTCGCTGTCTACAAATATTTAATTTTAATTCTTCTAATAAAGACCTCCTATCTTACCTAATATCTACAAATATCTATATATTTGAACTTTATTACTAATTTAGTAGCTTCTACAATTAACGCTCTAATCATTTACTAATTATTATAATTAAGTGTAGGGATAGGATTAATTAGTCTTATAATTAAATTAGTAATTAGCTTCATCGTAAATATAGCTTCCTTTATTATATTAATTATAGCGCAGAATTTTACTTCTATTATAGAGGTCGTTATTATAATTTATTTAATAGTTTCCTAATAGATTAAACTAGTAAAGAGCTTAATTATAAAAATTTATAAATTCTTTTTATCTATAGAATTATCAGCAAACAATAAGTCTAAAGTAATATAGAGAATATTATCTCTTCTAAAGTAAAATATTATATTAGTGGTTATATAAAGGTAATAAAATACTTTATTTATAGCCTTATAATAATTATTATTGGTCTTATACATACTATGTAGTCTACCCAGTGGGTATGCGGTGCTACTTCCATTCTTAGTCAGTGGGAAAACTATACCATAGCCAGCTGAAAACCCTCCGCTTCTCTGTTACGACGATGCTGTATCGGCGCCATGCCTTCGTTATTTGTCTTCCACTCAGTATAACCTCACTGTCATTCCCAAGGTCCGATCCCTGATTCCGATGCGCAGTCCCCTTGGTCTCAGGCGCGCTCCTACACTTCGAAATCAAGGATCAATCTGAACTCTCTAATAGCTCCTCTGCTTCCCGTCTTATAATAATTTAGACTAGGGTTATAACTATATTTAGAAAGATAGCCTATAACGAAGGTAATATTTAATCGAATAATAATGGCAGCGTAGAGTATCGACCTTATTTTAATTTAATAGAAGTAAATTAAATAAGGGGAGATTCTACCTAAAAAGGGATGAATTCGATATTTAATATAGGGATTACTATAATTCTCTTATCACTTACAAAATAATAGATCTTCTATAGGTATAAGCGTTAAGAAAGCTAAATTTTTCTTACTTAATAGTCTCGAATAATTTCAATACTTAAGAATTATTATAGTTCGTCTCCTCCAATTATATAATATTACTAGCTAAAGTTATCTATATACTCTTAAATTCTAATTACGTAATTAGGGTAGTAAACGAAGACGATATTATTAATATAATAGAAAACGAAGACGTTATTATTAATAAAAATATATAATTCTTTAAAGATTAGTTCAAAACCTATAATTTTAAAAGTATTTACAAACTTTCGTTACTAGAGGAAGGGAGAGTACTATAGTCTATACAAGGCTTTAAATACTTTAAAGACCTTCCTTAGGACCTCATACCCTAAGGGTATATATATATAAATATCCTTATTTATATAGGTATTAACGAAAGTATTAATAATATTATACTAAATAAGCTTGAAGTTAAACCGAGCGGCTATAGTAATAAGGGTACGGAACGAGCGATTAACGAAGGTAGAGGTATATATCTTCTACCTAGCCTTCTTTACTTACTAATCTCTACGTATAATGAAATAAACTTTAACTTTATTAAATTTATTATTCTTAAAGAATTTATATATATATACCTATATATAATCGAAGATTTATTTACTTCGAGTACGGGGCTCATCCCTATCAATCTCTAACTAAGTCCTTATTTCTTTATAGCTATTAAAATAGGCTTATTCTACCTACTTAAAAAAAAGTCTCTAAAGATATAGTAATTAAAACATTTATAATTCTTAGGCATTAGAGGAAAGCGGGACTGATAGATAAATTAGGTTTTACTTATACTTATTAGAGTATTGATTTCTTCTTTAGTAATAATCTTATAACTGTAAAGGAGTCGTTATAATTCTACCTTTATAATTAGCTTAGTATTGTATATAATTATAGGTTAATATAGTCTACTAATATTAAAGGCCGCCTTTTAAGGCTCAAAACCTTTATAAATCTCTTCCTTAGTATAAGGGTTAAGGTAAAAGTTAATTAGAAATAAGGCGGGCAATAGACAATCATACCGCGAATTTAGAGGAGTAAAGTACCTATTAAATATAAAATTGATCGATATAGGGTTATTCGAAACCTCTAGTTAGGGCTTTAGAAATATACAATTTGTCTCTCCTTCTTATTAAGTTTAATCTTAATTAAATTCAAAAAGGGAACTAAGAATCTTATACATCTAAATATCCTCGAAATTGATTCGATTACTAATAAAATTAGGGATTTCTAATACTAGAATTATCTAATTATACCTCTAGAGCAATACAGTAAATTCGTTAAATAAAATCTTTAGAAATTATACTTCTATAAATACCTTTCTAAAATAAACTGTATCCTTATTGAATAATATATGGTAAGTATTAATAATTATATTAGTAATAGGGTTCTAAATATGGTAAATAGATAACGCTACGTAGCTAATAAAATAACTAATCTATACTTTAAGGTTTATTTTCTATAACCTCTCTTCTTTCTTCTAAGTAGTTATAATTATAATAAAAGCTTTACAACTATATATATAAAGGTAAGAGATATCCAGCTTACATAAGATCATTCATTATCTGTCTTATTTAATAATAAAAGTATAGAGACGTTTATATAGTAAGATCTAATCGTAAAAGAATTTAGGGGAACGATTAGTAAAGTAAACTACTATAGAAATAACTTCTAACTATAAATCTTTTATAAAGTAGAAGCTTTATATTATCGCTCTAGACTTTTCTTTAATAAGACCTCTCGAGCGTTCTACGCTACCATTCTATATTTAAATATATAGAGTAGAAGGCTTAATAACTATACCTCTTAGAGCGAGAAGCTATTTTATTACATAGGACCTGGTAATCTTATTATTATATTTAAGAACTTTAAATTAAATATTATAGCGGTTATTTAATATTATAAAGAGGTCGTTAAGGAAGGAAGCAATTATTGTAACTTTCTGATCTATTATATAATAACTCTAAATATAACCAGTATATTTATAAATAATAAATATAATATTAGAATATCCCTAATAACTCTTTTAATAATTAAAAAAGTCTATAACCAATCTTTCTTCTAGTCTATAGTTATAACCGTAGAGTCTTCTACTAATTTATTATTTAATCTTTAAAACGGTATACGCGTCGTAATATATAGTAGAAGGACCCTTAAAGCGGGCGCTAATAACGTTAGTAAAGTAATTAAATACTTAGGGACTAGGGTGATTAAGGCAATAGTACTAAATAATAATTTCTTTCTTATAGTGCTTATAGTTATTTAAAGAGTTAAATTAGTTACGCTGGGTAAAGAAAGCAACTTTGAAAAAGGATAGGGAGAGGTTTTCGAAGATTGTTTAGTAGTATCGAATTGTAAAATAATAAAAGCAAGAATAATTTAGTGCTTATAGATATATTAAGTAGCCGTTAGTTCTAATAGAGGCCTTTCTTATATAGGAGGTAAAGAAATATAAAGTTAATTGTAAAATTAGGATAGAAAACTATATTATTAAAATAGAACTTCTTAGGACCTCTATAACTTTAAATGATAATATTAATGTTATTATATCCTTTAATAAGAATACGGGAATCTTTAATTTAGAGTCCGTTATTATAAGGGGCGTAACAAAAGTTAATAAAACGAATAATTTTATTAAAAATATAAAGGGAACTCTCCAAATTAAGGATTACGCTATTTTTAAGGGGGTAAATATTAAAGCCGCCTTCTCCCATTTAGAAAGCTACTTAGTGCAAGGGCGCTAGTATGGATAAGTCGAAGGCAAAGCTAAGATACCATCTATGACAGAAGATTTAAGGTGAGGAGAAAAAAAGAGGAAGAGAACTAGATACATGCATGCAGACCCGAATAAATACCCTGGTCACACAAGCAATAGCGGGATCCACTCGTGGGTCGCTGTCCGCCAATCCCTTCACCCGCATCCCATTCACCTGCATGACAAACCTGGGCAAACACCTTCAATAGGCCTGGTGTCTGCCTTGGCAGGGCCCGTGCTCCCATCCTCCATGTCACTCATTCCGACAACCTTTCTGAGCCTGGCACTCCGTTCCCCATATGGCATAGCCGGGCCGGCACCGTCACACTTAGTATACAACTATCTTATAATTTAGTAGTACTTCCTAAATATTTTTATTAAAGAATTAATTATTTTAATCTTTATTATTACTATTACTATTTTATTTCATTTTCTATTCGAAGTGGTCGACTTCTCTCTTTAATTTTAAATCGCTACAGACATTCTTCTTAACTTTATTCTAAACCTTCTTAATAGGCTTCTATCTAAGGTTAATTATTCTATTAGGAAAAAGGTATTAATAGTACTTAATTAAGTAAACTCTTTACTAATACACTTTATAACGCGCCGTTAATAATAGAGCTAAAGGATCTAAAGCTACAACTAAAATCTTACAACCAGCTACAAATTCGCGCTTCCTCTTACATTAATTATTTTAAATCCTACCAGGAAGAGCGTCCTTATCCTTAATACTACTATCCTATAGACTGTTAAAAATTAAACCTATACTAAATATTCCCCTATAGCCTTTAACCTTATTAACTAATAGGGGAGAGCATTCGTTTAATTCTTTACAGCGGAAATTCCTGGATATAGAATAAAAATTAAGGGTATTATTTAAAACCTTTTCGTTAAAGAATTTAGAGATACTAAAGACTTAGGTAGGTTTAATAAGCAGCAAACAATTCAAAAGGTCTTTAAACTAAGTATTAGCTATAATAACCTTTAGAACTTTATAATAAATTATATTAATTATTATAATATCCTAACTGTCGATATATTTATTTATTCTTTTATCTCTCTTATTAAGTTCGTTTAAAAGAGGCTTAAGGTAATTATAATACTATTAGTAAACTTCAGTCTAGGCATCCTCTTCTCAGTAATTATAGCCGATTTTAATATTAGCGTACTATTTAGCTATAAATAGGAGAGATAAGAAGTTACTAATTTTGTAGAAAGGGTATACCATCTTTTATATCCACTTTCGAGTATTAGTATTATTCATTTTAAAAGACTCGTAGACCTTCGTATTATAAGCCTAGTTAATACGGTTGTATTTATATTCTTAAAGGCCTAATATAATAAGATTATTTATTTTAATCCTAGTATCTTTATTCTATTAGTCTAGGAATCAATTAATAGTCTCTATATCTTTAGGAAATTAGAGTACTACAGCCTTGATGGCGTTAAGGGAGATATAAACTACTATACTAGCTCTAAGGCTTACAAAAATCTTTCGAACCTATTTAATACAATAGAAGGTAGTAGTTTTAATAGTATAGTTCTCAATGTGAAGGGGCGGAGGCTTCTAAATAATTAGCTTCAAACTTAGAATAAAATTTATAAAGTCGAAGCTTTTAATATAGCCTAATAATTCCTCGTTCCAATTTCTAAACTTCGAAAGTCTATCAAAGTAAGGGCAATTAGTCTTGGAGATAAAATCGCCAGATAGGGATATAATTTATTAATTTAGTCATTATAGGGTAACTTAGTATAGAATTCGTACTTTTAAAAGTACTAGCGTAATGTAAGAACTGCGATTTAGACTATTAATTGTCAAAAAGTATTGCAAAGTAGATTAATTCAAAAGATGGGTAAAATTCTATGTTGTGTGTGTATTCAGAAGAGTGCTGTGGAACCAGAGTTGGGGGCTCCCAAAGTATTAGGGAGCTCTGCAGCCAGTTTGGGGTGGCTGGGAGGCTAGTCCTCTTTCAGAGCCCTCTTCTTACTGGCTGGATTTAACCCTCCAAACTGACAGGGCGCGGGTTGAAACCATAAGCTCTTGCGAGATCCGCCTACGGGAATCGTTACCGCCTCCGTCTAGCACTCCAGATAGAAGCCGCAACAACGTGAGCATGAGGCAAAACGCAGGGCCATGGTCTGCAAATAGGGCGCTGGTTACTCAAGCAAGCTGCGTACTCCCGACCCCAAGCAAGCAGTGACGGCAAGCAAGCCAGGCCGGAAAATGAGGCCCAAAAACCAAGTCCTTGGAACCGATGGTGATGTCCTATCATCGTGAGGTTGGAAGGTCCTCCACTTCTTCTCTCGAACTTCGATCTCAAGTTCTTTGGCTCTTGTTAGGGTTGCCCTGCCTGCGCTCAAGTGACACTGAAACACTCAGAGACGTGATGTTGGAGCGAATTTGTCAAGATGGACTCTGATATGTCGGACCTAACTAACCGTGGGTGTGAGCTTGTTGTTTTGTTGCAACACCCACTCTCTGGCCAGAAAAGTCCATTTCAAGTGACAAGTGGGAGAAGACAGGAGAACCAGATTTGGAGAAACTCAACACATGGCTGAAGATTGCTGACGAACCTTTGAGTCTTTTGACAACTCTGCCTGGACAATTGGAGAATCTGGGGAGATGGCCCGTGCTCCAGGAGTCCAGAGGGCTTCCCCAGCTTTCCCCAGGACAAGAGTGGGACTTTGAAACCGATGCAGGTGAATGACCTTGCTCTTTGCTGGTAGAATGGCCGCCTCTCATTGGTTCATAATCGGACCTTTGGCCGTGCACCTCGGAATGTTCGCAGTCGAAACACCGTGGGGGGTCATTCAGTGTATCGATCACATGCCACGGCCATGCCACCATCGGCCGCCATGCTAACCATCATTTGCCTGGACACGGCATTCAACCAGTTTTCGATCCGTCATCATCCTGTCGGCATCGTATCAGCTTGTGCAGTAGTGTAATCAAGCGTTCCTTCTCGCCTTCAGGTTCCCATTGATTATTCGTTCTTCCACATCCAAGCCCAACCTCAACAACACGCGATCCCCGCCGTCGCCATATCGCTGAAGCTAACCTCCTTCGAGACCACACGAAGCGCAGTCATCGCATCGTTTGTATCATCTTGCGCCTAGCCGCGCGTGATTTGTTTTGACCCGGATGCTAAGGGCCAGCGTTGGTTGTTGATCCTCGAGGATCCATCGGGACCGATAACACCTGAAGTGGAAGCCAGCGACGCCCAGCGACGCCCAGCAACATCATGGCGACGCAATCAACCCTACGAGGCTCCGCGGCCGAGGAGGCCATCGCATCCTTCATCAACAGATACACCGAGCTCATCCGCTTCAAACTGAAGACGACAACCAGGACGACACGTCTTCTCGCGACCCTTGCATTTGCGACATCCATCATATTATCTGGCGAGGGTACGCGGAGATGGTGGAAGCGCAGACGCGAGGATACGGAGCAAGGCCGGAAGCTGGTGCGCACCAACTCATGGTTGCACAACAAGGACGGATCGAGGACTATTTATGTCCCCTACAAGGACGGCACCTCCAAGGTCGTTATCCATAGCACGAAGCCGCTCACCTTCGAGGCCCACAGACGTCTGTTCCTGAACCCCCCAAGGGTCTCAGGTCTCGGCGACGGTCATGTCCCTTCGGCTCAGACGAAACCCGGCCTTAATCTTGCCTTTCTCCACCAGTTCCTCAGCCTGATGAGCATCATGGTTCCTCGATGGAAGAGCAAGGAGGCCGGCTTGCTTGTTAGCCACGGAATCTTCCTCATGCTCCGTACTTACCTTTCCCTRGTCGTTGCCCGCCTAGATGGTGAGATTGTGCGTGATCTGGTGGCTGGAAATGGCAAGCAGTTCCTCCTGGGTATTGTCAAGTGGTGCGGGCTGGGCGGTTTTGCTTCCTATGTCAACGCTACTATCAAATACCTCGAGTCCAAGGTGTCGATTGCTTTCCGAACACGCCTTACTCGGTACATCCACGACCTGTATCTGAACGATAACCTCAACTATTACAAATTGTCCAACTTGGACGGCGGGGTCGGGCAGGGAGCGGATCAGTTCATCACTCAGGATCTGACGCTGTTCTGTGCTGCTGCCGCTAATCTTTACTCCTCTCTCGGAAAGCCATTTGTCGATATCTGCGTGTTCAACTATCAACTTTACCGCTCGCTCGGCCCACTAGCTCTCACTGGTCTCCTGAGCAATTACTTCCTGACGGCTAGCATTCTGCGTCGGCTCTCGCCACCTTTCGGCAAACTCAAGGCAGTGGAAGGGCGAAAGGAGGGTGACTTTAGAGGTTTGCATGCGCGCCTAATCGCAAACGCGGAGGAGATCGCTTTCTATGGCGGCGCCGAGATGGAGAAGACATTCCTGAACAGGGAATTCAAATCTCTCAAGAACTGGATGGAGGGTATTTACATGCTCAAGATCAGATATAATATTCTTGAAGACTTCATCCTCAAGTACAGCTGGAGCGCTTACGGCTATCTTCTCTCTTCCCTTCCAGTCTTCCTGCCAGCTTGGGGAGGTCTTGGAGGGGCGAGCGAGCAACAGGCAGAGCACGCCGAGAAGGGCGGTCGTGAACGCACCCGCATGAAGGACTTCATTACCAACAAGCGTCTTATGCTCTCGCTTGCTGATGCTGGCGGTCGTATGATGTACTCCATCAAAGATCTTTCAGAGTTGGCCGGTTACACCAGTCGCGTGTATACACTTATCTCCACTCTTCACAGAGCTCACGCGGACGCATACTACGTTAGAGGTCGCGAAAACGAGCTCTACTCGTTGTCGGACGTACAGGGCACCATCCAGAAGGGCTTTGACGGTGTCCGCCTGGAGAACGTGCCCATTGTAGCTCCTGCGCTGTGGCCACAGGGAGGTGAGGAGCTTCTCGAATCTCTTTCCATGGTTGTCCGTCGCGGCGAGCATCTCCTGGTACGTTTTGGTCCCGCGATTAGACCTCAATATTGCTCTAGCTAACACATCGTGCATTACAGATTTCTGGACCTAACGGCGTGGGTAAGAGTGCGATTGCACGAGTGATCGCCGGGCTTTGGCCAGTGTATAGGGGTCTTGTGAGCCGACCGAAGAACAACGGCGAGGATGGCATCATGTTCCTCCCGCAACGGCCATACCTTAGCATCGGTACGCTGCGTGATCAGGTCATCTACCCTGATGGCGAGGCCGACATGCGCGAGAAGCGCAAGAACGAGTACGACTTGAAGCGCGCCCTGGATCAAGCCCGTCTTGGATACTTGCCTGAACGTGAAGGTGGCTGGGACACCCGCAAGGAGTGGAAGGACATTCTTAGTGGTGGTGAGAAGCAGAGACTCGCTATTGCCCGCCTGCTGTACCACGAGCCACAGTATGCCTTCATTGATGAGGGCACAAGCGCAGTGTCCAGCGATGTTGAGGGACTGCTCTACGAGACTTGCAAGGAAAAGGGAATCAGTAAGTACTCACGCCTGCTTTGATAACAGGACTTCCCGCTAACCCTCATTCACAGCTTTGATTACCATCTCGACTCGCGCCTCTCTCAAGAAATACCACATGTACAACCTCGTCCTCGGCATGGGTGAGCGGGGCGACGAGTGGGAGCTGCAGCGCATCGGTACCGAGAGCGAGAAGATGCATGTCGAGCGCGAACTTCACGATCTTCGCGAACGTCTAGCGCAGGTCGAGAAGTGGAAGGCACGCCGTGAGGAGATCGAGAAGGAGCTCAACAAGGTGTGGGTTGAGGGCGGCGAGAATCTTGCCCCGCCCCCTTATGCGGAAAAGGAGGGCGAGGGACAGGCTACACAGACGGAGTCCGAAAACACGCTTGAGCAACGTTCGATCGGCGACTCGACGGTCGAAATTGTTCGCCCCGAGGAGGAAACCGATCAGACCGAGTACGAGGAGGCTACACAGGGTGACCACACGGAGACGGAGGCGGAGTATGAGGATGCGACCGAGACGGAGAACTGAGCCAGTTGGTTGACAGGTACTGAGTGAGGTGAGGGCCCAGCTCGTGTACGAATTATGGTGATGTTGCTTTTGGTTCCGAGACACAGGCTCGATGAACGTTGGATTGTTGAATTTTTGGTCCTTGAGGGAGACCTAGTTTTGAATAGATATCATCAAGCACCGACGCTTATATATATCTACCTATCATTCTCACCATACATACATTCTTGTTGTCTGATCTTGAAGTCCTCATTCTTCCATATGGCTACATATATCAGCCCATATTCTCTTCTTCGTTTCGACCGTATGGCATCGGTATCAGAGGACTCAATATGCCAAGGTAACACGGCGTCTCATGAACTTCGTTAGTCTCCTCGACATTCTGCCTGAAGACGTTCTGGTCCGGGTCCCATGCCCTCACATTGGGGGAGATTTCAATAGCGCCCTGACTCCTGCATCACTAGCCAACGGCCGATTGCAGCCCACTCTTCATCAGTTCATAGAATGCAAGCCACTGCCGCCCTATGCCGCTTTAAGCAGAGCGCCTCCCCGCGATTCTCATTTCAGCTCTAGCTAATCATTTTTGGCCAATGGCTCGGCCATGTAACCTGCAGCTTCTCTTCGCCGGGGTTGGACCTCGACTTCAGGGGTTTGTGTGCCGGCCAGCCACGCAGCAGCAGGACCAGCAACATCAATGATTTATGCGACCAGAACACCGGGTTGAGCACTTCATGTGCCCCGTGATCTCTTTGCGAATGGAACGGCGGACAGTATGGTGTATCCGATGGGGTTTAGGTGAGTGTCCCTTTGCGGAGCAGCCTGGTATAGAATGTGAGCTGGATGGAAGAATAGGCGAGGGTCGAAGGAAGGTTGGGGGGAGGACACTGAAAGTCTTGCGTTGCAACCTCAGGGACCTTGTCAATGGCAGGTAAACAGAGAAAGAAGAAAGGCAACTGATGATTCCCAATCCTACTCCCCCTTTGTCCAGAGGTATGAGATAGGTAGGTCCAGTGACGCAACGAGGACCTCTATTCTTCACCAAAAAACTGCTGGCGCGCGCATCCCCGACGCGAGTCCCGTCCGGGAAAGAAAGAATCACAGCTCATCTTAAATTGCGCCCCATGTGGCTTTTCGACAACACCTCCAGTGTCGCTCATCACATCGCCAATTCATATCTTAAGACTTCTTTTTCGGCCCCTTTGGCCCCCGGCCAAGCAACCAGGTTCATTGACCAGCAAGCCGACCAGCCTTCACATTCATCCCATGCCCAGGACCCCCCCACCACTCAGCAACGCCTGGTTCTCGGCAGTAGCAACAACAGGATCAAGATCGTCTATGCATAAATGATCGACAATGTTGTTTGTGCCTTTTGGAAAGTCAGAGCATAGCTAGAGCTAGGCTGGGCAGTCAGATCAGATCATAAACAAGTTCGCAGAAGAAAAGAAAAGAAAAGAAAAAAGTGGGAAAGAGATCTATTGAGGACGAACAAAAAGAGATCGGGGTTATACATTATTAGCTGGCGGCCAACCCGATGTGTGATCAAAGGTGGCCCGGAAAGACATCATCAGAGAACCTCTTACCACCAATCTTAACATCCTTCTTATCCTTTTACGCCAATTTCGGTCTTTGACGCCATCACGAAAACTGGCAAACACTAGATCCAGCCCGTTCCTTATCGATACGATACCCACATCTCTAGGTACTTACGGCACCCTTCCCGGATACATAACAAGAAAGGGGATGGTGATGATGAGGAGGAGCTAACAACTCCCACCCTTTTTTCTCGCACCTTGCTCTCTAAGAGACCTTTCTCCCTAGCTTCTCTTCAAATATTCGCCATATTTCGAGTTGTCCTGGCCACCCTACACACCCATCCCACCTGAGAGCAACTGGAAACCTGCTGGGATAGTTCGGCGACCAGCAGAAGAGACACCTACCTTCATACGCCCTGACCCTCGCAGGAGGGTATATACTGCGAACTTAATGACAGGGAACACTCGAATCAGGACCACAAAACCAGCAACATCAAAAGCATAACAAGAGAAGAGAAACCCAACCCTCAAAAATGGCCCCCGGAAGCCGCCGCTCAGTCCGCTCCTCAACACCCATCCCCATGCCCGTCATCGCGGAGGACGAGCGCACAGCAACAGCAACAACACCAACTGTACCACCTCGCTCGCCGCACCGGCGGTCATCTACAAGGAGCAGTGGAGTTTTGAGTGCGAATAGCAGCTTGTATACGCCCACCAGGCCGCCGTTGTCCAGATCAAGCAGTGTACCGCAATATGTACCGAAACGAGTACCGGGGATACGAGCAGTAGGAGGGGAAGTGGGAAGTGTAAGGTCTATACCGCTTAATAGTAATGGGACTGTGGAGTGGGTGATACCGACGAACACGGATCGGGATCGGGAGGGGACGGATGATGGCAGTCCGGCGCGGCCAGCTAAGGGGAAGAGCGAGGATGGGACTGGGAGAGGACAGGGAGGGAAAGATAAAGATATGGCAATATGGGGGTGGATCAGAAGAGGGGGCGGGTGGTATAAGGTGGTGGTTTTGGGGGTTTTGGTAATTGGTTTGATTGTGGGATTGGCGCTTGGGTTGACGGTTGGGTTGAGGAAAATGTAAGGTATACATGTCTTTCTCCCTTTCTTCACCTGGACTGGACAGGGGCGCTGTGATGCTCTTCATCACCGCAAAGAAGTTCCCAGGAGTCTTCCAGAAACACTAACACGAATTTAATCCAGACACCACTCCTCCGGCCCCGACCCTCCATTACTCACCGACCTCTTCCCAGCCGGCTCCTACACCTTCACGGCCGCCCTAACTAACCTTTCAGCCTCCTGCGCACCGCAAGGAAATCCTTCCCTCTGGCGATGTTATCCCTACACTCTCTACTCTCCCTCAGCAAACGAAAGCACCTCTGCTGCGTCCTTCCGCTGGATCATCCGTCCCATGACGACCTACTCCTACGTCATCTCCTCTTCCGACGACCCCTTCTCGCCGACCGGCACCTTCCGAGACGTTAACCTGACCATGATCGATGCGAATCAACCGAGCGAGCGGTTCACGTTTAGTTTTACTATGGCGAAGGCGGCGGTGCCGGATGTTACTACGGCCAGCAGCAGCGTGTTTTCGACAGTGTCTTCGACGACACCGACAACGACGATGACAATTGCTGTATCGTCATCCTCTGCGGCAGTGGCTTCGCAGGCTGCCTTCAACGGAAGAGAGGAGGGTACTGGACGCAGATGGTTAGGACCAGCGAAGAGAGCAGGGACAGATAATATCACGATCTCGCGAGAACAAGAAACACCAACACCAGCGCCCGCAATATGCTGGTATAATCAAACAGTAGTCAGGGGCACGATCTGGACGCGCATGAGGGCGAGTTACCCGGCTAATATCAGCGATGTGCCAACACCACTAATAAACGCAACCAATGTGTTTGCGCCGTGGCCGTTTAGGGTTGAGTTGACGCTGGAACAGACTTATGAGGAGGATGAGAGGGGCAATGGGAAGAAGGCGCCAGATTGTAGGGATGCTGAGGGAAAGCCTGTGGTGTTTAATGATAATGTGGAGGTGGTGGTGGGGGCGAGGGACATGAGCGTTGTGGATGAAGCAGATATCTGCAGGTGTTCATATACGAACTATGGGCTGGATACCACTACCTCTAGTAATAGTTCTGGTAACCCACAAGGGCAGAGTCAGAGTCAAGGTCAGGGCTAGAATCATGAGAAAAAGGTTCAAGCAGTACCTCTAGATACCTACCTTAACGACTGTGGCGAGTGAGTGCTCTGGAATCTGGAATCTGGAATGATGATGGCAGAGTGGGGCCTGATAGGAGATCGTCAGATCGATCCGTGGGGCTGAAAGCTGCCGTTAGGTGAACCAGACATCGCCGTCCCCCCTTTAAGAGCAACAACCTCGGATACTCCCATGCTTATACGGCATAAGAGACAAGCTTGGCAGGCACATCGACGACCACTGGCAGCCAGTGAGCCGGTCAACAGGCAGGAACTGAGCTTGTTCCCCGTTGTCGGTCGATGTTGCTGGCCCGACTGGAGGTACTCCATCGGTAGCCTAGGAAGCCTGTCCCCGATCTAAACCCTTTGAGAGGGGAGGAAGCGAGAAAAAGAAGCTTTTCGTGCCGGATTAGCTTCCGTGGGACCAGCCCCACCGCGGTTTTGATGCTTTCTTTGCGGGTCCTTGCAGTCATCAGCATGCTTCCTCCTCAGGCTAGCTGCATCGAGTTTCAGGGTCGGTGGTATGGTAGCACCGCCGTTTGGGGTAGCACGGTAGCAGTGATCCATGGTTTGATGTGCGACGGATCGTGTACGTCAGCTTCTGTATACCCAAAGTGAGGGATACGTGTAGAGGGTAAAATAATTGTCAAGCACCAACGGTGCCTCATACGTACCTGAAGTCAACCTGTCGTTGACAGCAAGATTTGAGACATCTGAGGGCGAAGTTCAACAAAGTCCCAGCTGGTACCTATGGGTCCCGTACAGGTAGCTATACTCCACCATTATCACAGCAACCCTGATGTTATTGGGTGGGAATGTCAACTGTTCCCTTATGAGACCTTAAACCGGAGAATGTCCGGTCAGCCGGTTCTCATGCTGGGTACAGCTTCCGGGGTTTGGTAGGAACGAAGTCGGGCTGTAGTCTGATACATGGATAGGTTGGTTGTTGGGAGTTGTCTTGCCTCAGCAGGGTTTCCAGAAAGGTCAAATGGCAACAGCTCGATAGGAAAAGTGTCGTGGGCGAAACAGTCAAAAACAGAAAAGAGAAACAAGCGGAAGGTACACAGTGGGTGTGTATGTCGTTGGCTCCTTCTCTTCTTCCTGCTGAAAGGAAGACTTGGTCGACGACTGCTGAAGTCACGCGGAAGATTCAACACTGTGGCTCTCAAGATGAAAATGAACCAAAGTAAACCTTCTACGACCCCGACCAAAGCTGTTTTCCTTCCCCAGCATCGATCTGTTGACTTCACAGCAAACAGCAAACAACAACATGACGACCGACACTCGATGATATGTGAACTTTCTTGCATTTTCGTTATCTCATTTTTGTCCCGTAGGAAGAGACAGAAACAGACTTTAGGAACATGAAGGAAAGTAGTTCGTATGGAATGTTGTCCATATTCCCTTGTCATGATCAAGTTGAAGTTTGGAAAGTTGAACTGACGTTGATTCCTTGGTGACCCACTCATCACCGTGGTATGCATCAATGGGGGCGTTTGTGCCTTTTTGCCAAATATCTTAGCGCTGCCCCGCCAACCCCATCCTCAAGGACAGCAGAGGTGGAGACATCTGTCAAACCCACTCCAGCCTCTATCCATCACGTTTCGCGCTTCCATATTAGCCACGGCCTCTGGTTGGCTCCGGTTAAATAGGTTAAATGGCAACTTAAAGCCGGGCTACCGGGTCTTATCCAGATCCACCACCCGTAGCTCGAGGGCTCCAGCAGCTCCAACAATTGTTCGAAACACGACTTCTTGACGTTGACAGTATTGAAGATTTTCAAGGTCAGCTGAGACAGGCCTTGGGTAAAGGTGTTCTGCCCGGTAAAATCTCTCCGCAGATAAACCGAGACGTTGGAGAGGGAAAGCGTCCTTGCGAGTCGAGACCAGCCCGGCCCGAGTTCAAGTTACCATCAAGGTACAAGCAAACGGTTGGGCAGGCCGCTCTGGCGCCATGTACAACATGATGTCCATGTGGATGCAGTGACGCTGTTCGACCGTCGGGCGAACCCACCCCTTCTCCAACTTCTTTTAAACCGCGCAAATGGGCGTCGAGATATCCAGTACCCACTCCCTAGGCCTGCGCCGGCTGACAAGGCTTCGGGCCATTATCCATGCCAATCAGGGCCCGTTCCTGGAAAGGCAGCCGTCCCTGGGCTTCCCTACCCTTCCCTGGGCATCTCGAGCATCACTGGCGACCAGTCAAGTCATGGGATTCCGCACAGCATCCGAGAACCACACCTCGACATGCAACCTTGGCATCCCGTCAGGCCAGATGAGGGTCCCTGGAAAACCAAGCTCCTGTCTGCCACGCTGGAGACCTGATAGCGGGTCTGTGAGGAGTGAACGGAGGCGCGGGAGGATGAATGTGGAGGGAGGTGGAGGGAGGCAGTGAGGGGACAACATGAGCCGAACCCCATCACCATCATACAAGCTCTACTCTCCAACCGGCATAGCATTCGTCCGTGGATGGGCCGGAAAGGTTGGAGTAGGTCATCGGGGTATGTACATACCTCTACATACGACGGTACGAGTGACCGGGAAAGTTCTAGCCTCCACCCACCGAGCGTGGACACCTACGGACAAGAGCAAATATAAATACCATCGTGGCCGCTCTGCCATCTAGCCTGGCTTGTTTGATCTCTTTCCGTCTCACACACACCTCCACATCCCACAACAGACAAAATGGTTCCTGCTATCAAGCTCAACTCCGGCTTCGACATGCCCCAGGTCGGCTTCGGCCTCTGGAAGGTCGACGGCTCCATCGCCTCCGATGTCGTCTACAACGCCATCAAGGCCGGCTACCGCCTCTTCGATGGTGCCTGCGGTATGTTCAAGACTTCCCGCTTCCGATTATACATCGTATAATACCCATTGTCAACACATTGTCTCTCCTCGCGTGGTCAATCTCTCGTGGCGTTCTTTTTTTTTAGGACCACACCAGCGCGGGGCATGGACACTTACACGACTATCCCACATCATCCCCTGTCGCTTCAGCCCACCCTGGAGAGACATTATCCGTTAAATTCACCCGAAACGACATCACCATCAAAGACACAGTAGGCACAATGGCATAGTTCACGTTGGCTGACTCGATATGGCTTGGTTACAGACTACGGCAACGAGGTTGAGTGCGGTCAGGGTGTTGCCCGCGCCATCAAGGAGGGCATCGTCAAGCGCGAGGAGCTCTTCATCGTCTCCAAGCTCTGGAACACCTTCCACGACGGCGACCGCGTCGAGCCCATTGTCCGCAAGCAGCTTGCCGACTGGGGTCTCGAGTACTTCGATCTCTACCTGATCCACTTCCCCGTCGCCCTCGAGTACGTCGACCCCTCGGTCCGCTACCCTCCCGGCTGGCACTTTGACGGCAAGAGCGAGATCCGCCCCTCCAAGGCCACCATCCAGGAGACCTGGACGGCCATGGAGTCGCTCGTCGAGAAGGGTCTCTCCAAGAGCATCGGCGTCTCCAACTTCCAGGCCCAGCTCCTGTACGACCTCCTCCGCTACGCCAAGATCCGCCCCGCCACCCTCCAGATCGAGCACCACCCCTACCTCGTCCAGCAGAACCTCCTCAACCTCGCCAAGGCCGAGGGCATCGCCGTGACCGCCTACTCCTCCTTCGGCCCCGCCTCCTTCCGCGAGTTCAACATGGAGCACGCCCAGAAGCTCCAGCCCCTCCTCGAGGACCCCACCATCAAGGCCATCGGCGAGAAGTACAACAAGGACCCCGCCCAGGTCCTCCTCCGCTGGGCCACCCAGCGCGGCCTGGCCATCATCCCCAAGTCCAGCCGCGAGGCCACCATGAAGTCCAACCTCAACTCGCTCGATTTCGATCTCTCCGAGGAGGACATCAAGACCATCTCTGGTTTCGACCGTGGCATCCGCTTCAACCAGCCCACCAACGTAAGTTTCATACTCATCCTTTCTTTCTCTGATATCGGCGCCCAAACTTGGCCCCCGGATATGTGATTTATGATATGAATGGTATATACTAACAATCGCACTTACAGTACTTCTCCACTGAGAACCTTTGGATCTTCGGTTAAATTAACCTTTCCCGCAACTGAGGGGGCAAAGCTCGCTTCTCCCCCTCGAAACATCTCTTACCCCGTTGAGTGTGTATTATACCCATAACGCATTGGTGTACGCGGGAGGGAGATTGGTCGCCTAAAAGCGCACTACCCACCACCCGCGCGCCATGCATCGCACACGCTCATAAAAACATTCATCCAACATACCCGACCATCAGAGACACCGAGAAGGAGAGACGGCTGGTCACCGTGGTTAGCGACGGGATGTGTACATATGATGGGACATCCTGTCGTTACTGCTGACGCCCAGAAAAAGGGTGTTGGCAGATCAACTCTCCCGGCTCCAGGCCATTTTTTGTTTGCTTGATATCGTGTCTGCCATGAAATAGGCGGGAATACTTACTAGAGAAATAAAGATTTTACAACTTTTTTTGAACTTGATTCTTCATCAATCCCTGCTCGTGACATGTGCTGACTCTGAATTATTTTCCGT
Organism: Neurospora pannonica FGSC 7221; assembly: GCA_009805235.1. NCBI lineage: Eukaryota > Fungi > Ascomycota > Sordariomycetes > Sordariales > Sordariaceae > Neurospora > Neurospora pannonica. The sequence goes on from RANY01000231.1 coordinate 25,756, forward strand.
GATTACGTCGTGCAAAACGGATAAAACTTGCCACTCCCCGTATCAACACTAATACGGAGGCGCACGCGGCCGTCCTTCTTGGATGGCCCGGTGGTTTGGACTAAGATGTTGGCGCTGTCGTCGGTGAAGAGTTGGATAAAAATGGTATGGATGCGAATGTGGGGGTGAGAATGGGAAGCAAAGGGCACCGGGTTGAAACGAGAGGAGTAACGGGATCTACTGGAAATCCATCAAGTTGTCGATTGTCTTGCTTCAACAACCCTTCTAACGCCGTGGTACCATGAACGCCAGTGCCATGCTGCATGAACTTTGACTACACAATTATCATGCTTTGCAAACTGCCAAAATCGCCATCTATCTCTTTGCTCCTTTTTGGATAAGGTATCACCTGTCTAACGGGGGGGAAAAAGACCTTAAAACAGAATGGAAAGACGGATGTGCAACGTTCTAATAATCCATAAAGATCATACGCGGACGAAAGCTGCGTGGTTTTGGTGTTAGCAAGTCTTCTGAATTGCACCAAATATTGCACGTTCAACTTACTAGCATCAATCTGCTGCACCTGCGGCAGCGCCAACCGGACCTTGTTCCTGTACAACGCCGGCGCCCTGAGCTGTAACGGGTTCCCCTCAAAGTACACCGTCGTCAGGTTCTTCTTCTCCTTGAGTTCTCGCTCCACCTCGGCGAAGTCACCGACCATGTTATAGCTCGCCCACAACTCCTCCAGCTCCGCGAGGGGACCGATGCCCTTCAGGCTGGCGATCTTGTTGTTGGAAATGTCCAACACCCGCAACTTGGTGTTGTGCTCCAACCCTTCGAGCGACTCGAGCGCGTTGTGCGAGATGTACAGTTCCTCGAGCTGGGGCACCTCGCGCAAGGGCGACAGGTCGCGGATCCGATTGGACTGGATGCTGAGCAGACGCAGCTTGGGAAGGCCACCGAGGCCGGTGAGTTCGGTGATCTTGTTCTTGGCCACCCAGAGCTCTTCGAGGTTCTTGAGCGAGTCGAGGTTCTGCAGTTCGCGGATCCGGTTCGAGCCGAGTTCAAGGTTGCGCAGCTTGTCGAGCCCTTCCAATCCTTCGATGCGGCTGATCTTGTTGGAAACAAAGAAGAGATCCGTCAAGTTGGTCAGGTGGTTGATGTGCTTGATGTGCTTGATCTTGTTGAAGCTTAGATCCAGGCTGGTCAGATTCGTGAGGTCGGTCAGGCCGCGGCCGATGTGCGAAATCAGGTTGTCGTAAAGATCGAGATCTTGGAGGGTCTCGGCAACACCGGCGAGGCCTTCGATGTCTTGGATCAGATTTTGGCGAAGGCAGATCCGGGCGACTTGCTTGAAGCGCTCAAGACGCAATGCCGAGATCGACTGAATACGGGAATGGGTGCAGATAATCTCATCGGTATCGAGGGGCTCGTTGTCGAGAAGATCTGTAAACCAAGCGAGCCGGGCATGGTTAGCCAGAAGTTCATTGCCACTTTCCTTTCACTATCTTTCAGACATGCAAAAATGCCAGTGTCTGTGTTTGAGCGCTCTCGAATTGCTTGCCTTCATCCGCCGCAACCTCCTCGCCGGGAACAACGTTGTCATCGTCCGAGTATTCCGGATCCGATAAGGCTTCGGGATTTGTGAGCACAGCACTCTTTGGCACCCGCAGCTTCCCGTCCCAGCCTTTACTATCTCTGAGAGCGGGACTTCCTGCTTCGCCCTCGTGTCGTGGTGAAGGATGGTCGTCGACCAGCTCGATATGGTGACCGGGCGAATGGTGACCCGGTGTCTTGCTGCCTTCTTCAATGGGAGCCGGCATGATTGTGGTATTATACGAGCGCGGTTATGTAGTTGGTGTCTGCTCTCGAATGTTGCGCAAAGCCGTGGAATAGTCGCGGTCGTGCTGAAAAGCGTCCAAAGGTAAAAATGACAACGAGCACACGGATTGATTTTATCACAGGACTCGAGGCAGTGTTGATCAGTTAATGGCGCAGTCGGAAGCAGTGGCGCGGTGGTAGGCGGTGGTGGGTAGTATTTGTTGGAGAGATGCAGTGACTGATCATTTATATGATGGGAAGTTGGAGAATCTCCAAACGTTTTCCTGATGGAAAATCAAACGAATGGAAGTCGCATCTACAGAAAGGAGGGGCTGCTTCCTCATGGAACATCGTCATGGCCATGCACCAATTCCAGCCACCCGCTGGGGTGTCCCGTCATGCGCTAGTCCCCTTGGTTGGTCCCCTGAGGGGGACAAATGCGGGGATCGCATTAGTGGGTGCACCGTGCAACGCCTGCTTCGTTGACACCTGGGCAGACCGGAAAGGGTTGGTCGTACAGGGGTCCTGTTAGTGCAGAAGCTCTCGACGGGAGGGCATCATCCCGAAGCCGTCCACCGGGCATCATCATCGGTTTTCAGTTGGAGGACCCCGACCTCAACCGACATCGTCTAACATTAAAATCAACGAAGTTCACCGTCATTGCCATTTCGATTTGGTTGGTACCTTTGAATCACATCGGTCACTATTTCAAGGGGACTCCCAGCACCGAGCTCTATCATCCAGAAGGTTGAAGGCTTTCAAAAACCCTCGGAAGGCCTGGAACCACTCTTCCGAACAAATCCCATTCTTCTGTGCTGCCTCTCGGATTCATACTGTACATTATCGAGGCATTTCAGACGAATTGCGGAGTGCCAGCATCGGATTGTCTGGACTCGCTTCACTGGAACTCCTGCCGACTTGAGTGCGCCACCAAACCTGGCCAACAATCTCCGACTCGAGAGAAAGTTGTGGAGGTGCATGTGCAGAACACCTTGCAGGAGACTTCAAGAGCAATCGACAAGTGGCAGTTGAACACGAGATTAAGCAATGGAAACAAGCTGCGTGAAATCCTGCAGATTGCTCGGGTGAGACAAGTGCCATTGTCTCACAAGTTTTCCCCAATGGCTTCTCGCTGTCTCGTGTCCGCCGCCTCAAGGGCCCGGTTGGGACGACTTCATGCAATATCTTCACTTCCGAGCTGTCGTCAAGGTAGCACCTACATCAGAAGTTCACGACTTGGGGTGACTGCTGCCAGGTCTTTGATTGTTCCTCTGACATTCAAGCCATGCACATTTTCCGTTGCTGGTAGCGGCCGCACTGCGAGATGCATTCACATCCCGACGGTGCTGATGCCGCCAGTCGTGTTTGTGGGGCTTCTGGTGGCTTTATACGTGTGGAAGTGCATGATGCTGGTTGTGTTCCAAAACAAGATCATATACATGCCCGGATTCCCTCCCAATTCACGGTGGGAGCTCATTGACAACTACGCTAACCACTGCGGTGGAATCAAGTGGACGGATGAGAGGACTCGAGCCGCAGACGGGACGGATCTAGCGATGGCCGTTACAACCGTCCCGATGCAAAAAGGCAAGTTCCCTACTGATAAGAAGGCAGCGAGGGCCCATGTATATGTCCTCTACTTTCAAGGTTCGTATTCTCATACCAACGTGTTGTTCCGAAATTCACAGCTGATATGAAATACCAGGGAACGCCGCGTCGATACCGCCGCGATTGCGGGATCTGTCATGGGTGCTTCGAAACGTCAGTGACAGCCACAACCCGGACCTGGCACCTTTACAGATGACTTTTGTTTGCCTGAGTTACAGAGGCTATTGGACATCCCGGGGCCGACCCTCAGAAGCTGGTCTGAGGCTAGATGCTGAAGCCGGTGTGCGTTGGATCTCTCAGTATCATGAACAACTGTATGGACCAGGCAGTGAGGCTACTCAACCCATTCTGCTGCTTTGGGGACAAAGTATCGGTTGCGGCGTGGCCACCAACCTCGCTGCTACAGGCAGGATACCAGAAAATGTGCCAGTCCGGGGCTTACTCCTTGAAACGCCATTCTTGTCGATCAGGACCATGTTGGAAACGCTATACCCTCAAAAGTGGCTTCCGTACAAACACCTTTGGCCGTTCTTGCGTAACCATTTGGATAGCTGGACAAACCTGGAAACCATTGCCAACACGGCAAGGGAAAGGGGAAGACCACCACCAAATATCTTCATCCTCGAAGCCGAGAGAGACGAGCTAGTTCCCCCAGAACATGCCGAGCGTCTGCTCAAAAGATGTCAGGACCTAGGCTTGCCGGTTGAACGGGTCAAGTCTCCGGCGGCGTTTCACAGCGATGCCATTATGAGAGTCGAAGGCAAGAGGCTGGCTGCCCTTGGCATTGTGCGACTGACAAAGAAAGCATTGGATGGCGGCTGAGACTGCAGGCATCAATCGCGTAGCGGCAGACATCTACACCGGTCTGGCGAACATGGGCCGCACAATTGCTCATCCCATGGCTGTGGAACTTACCATGGACAAACATGGCAACGGCCGAGCCAGATGGGAGAGAGTGAGCACTGTGAGGGAAGACGGCAAACGCAGACGTCGGCCATTTTCACTGTGAGATGCCGCGCAGGCGAAGCAACTTGAGACCAATGTCGTCCTTGCATCACATCACGGAGGCGCAGGGGCTCTGATGCTGGCGTGGTACAAAGCTATTGCGTGCCGTAGGACATGGGTAGTTGCAATAGGAACTGAGGCTCTCGTCTCGGGGCTTTCAAGTGGGTGAAAGCTGGAAGATGACGAGAGTCAGCAAGAGAGATGCGTATCGGGATTGCCTCAGGGAAATATGAGCTTGAACGAGCCGATGCGTAGCTGAAGCTGACGGCGAGTTTCAGGTAGCTTTCCGTCTTGTCCGATGATCTTGGTTCATCACCAGGCATCAACTCATGCCAAGCCGAATGATACGGCAGAAATGCAATAGCAGGCGCAGACAGCCTCGTGAGCTTCTGAATCGTTGAAAGCCATCATATCGCCCCAGGCTCACCGAAAGAGTGGAGGAAACACCACAATCTTGGAAGCTACGGGTCAGATTGTCTCGGGCGTAAAACTCCACGCCAATCAACGATCCATTCCAATGTTCTTCCCCCCTAATCGCCGTTTTTATGTGACACCATCCCACCATCCCACTCACCATCCCGCCCACCACCCCCGGCCCCCCTCGCCCTTGCATATCATCCATGATCCATCGATCCCATTCCGGGCCATTTTCGACCATGAAAAGGAAAGAGGAGGGAGGCCGACCGATGTCGACCCCCATGTCAGCGACCTCGAAATGGACTAGCGCGCCATCAGGTGACCTCGTGCGCATATCCCGTTTCCCACCTCGAACACTTGACGCGTCACATCACGTTTGATGGTGTGAAAGATACTGCAGGTTGTGCCAGCCAAGGCTACCAGTCTATCTGCTCATCAAGGTTCAACGTTACCACTCAAGACTGGTTGGAGCCTAGTGCACAAACGGAAACGACTAGGTATCCGATTATGCGCTGCGCGTTCATATATAAGCTGTATTGCCCATCGATGATTAACAAGGCTTTCCCCCTCTTTTCTGCGTAGAATTCCAGTCTCTCATTCGGCACTTTCGGCGGGTAGATGAGTGACATCTACCAGATATCACCACCCGACCGATACGAACAAGTCTTTGTCGCTTCGTATCGCATTTGATCATCGAGTTTCCGCCCGTGTCTTCCTCGCCGACACATGCCGCCGTGATATCTTTGACAAAGTCGATGCAATCGGTTGCCTGATTGTCACCTTCCGCTTCGGAGAACTACACCACTGGAAAGAGATAAAGTGATTGATAACAATCGTCTCACAATGTCCTCACGACGCCTCGATAACACTCAAAACAAGAGTGGCTCTAAGCCACCAAGACTAGTCAGGTCGAATTCGTCCTTGGCCTTTGCCAAAGAAGCCGGTGTTTCAAAGCGTCGCCATGATTCCCGTCATCGTCGTCCTAATGCGACGACCATTCCCGGAACCGTGGCTCGTGCAGAGTACGTTGACTTTGAAATAAAGCTCACTTGAACCTTGCTCTGATATGCTTTCTTTTCAGTAGTAACCCCAACCCCATCTCACCCATCGTCACCCTCGTAATCGGACAAGAATCCCGCATCTTCGCCGCCCACGAAAACGTGCTATCCGCCTCCCCCTTCTTCAAGAACGTCCTCGACACTCAATTCTCCGAGGGGGAAACCAAGCGAATATTGCTTCCCAACGAAGAACCCGAGATCTTCTCCTCAGTGCTCGAATACCTCTACAAAGGCGACTACCATCCCCGCCTCGTTCACGATAAGAAACGGAACACGTGGGAACTGGAGGAGTCAGCAGCAGCAGCAGCAGCAGCAGCAGGGAGGAACGGCGGCGGCGGTCGGGAGGCTCCTACCATCTATCATCACTCGGTGGATGGCGAAGTGCTCAAGGACACGGTGATTTACTGCGCGGGCGAGAAGTACGGGCTGGAAGAGTTGAAGAGGATTGCCCTAAGGAAGCAAGGTCTTCGTAAGTCGATTTCATTTCCTCAATTCGCCAATGTCTCTATCCCTGTTATCGTCTTCACCGTTGAACTGACCCAAGAAAATCAATGTATCGCAGAATGCGGAATCATGGTCAGCACTATCTTGACTTCGGCCAGATACGCGTATGCCAACACCCCCGACACCGACTCCAAGCTTCGGGCTCACTATCTTGCGCTCATCATCCGCGGCCGCAACACGTTCAAGCGCAGTGGGACTATGCAATTGGAGATGTTTCACGGCGGCAGTGATCTCTTCTTTGATCTGTTTGTGGCGTTGTGCAATCACGTTGATGACCTTTCGGTTGCTTCGTAAGTACCTATCTTCGCTTCTAATGCCCTCGTTGTTCTTTCGGCCAGGATGGAGAATATCATGTTTTTAGCTAACTCCCATTAGCAGCACCCAACAGAGCTCCTGCAACGATAACGCCTCCCAGTCGTAGTTTTCTGGTTTCTTTTTTTTCTTTCTTCTTCTCTTTACCTCCTACTTAGGACATATGTTCCTGAGGTTTGTGATTTCAAATTGGTTGCTCTCATCTCCAATCTCAATCTGGTCGTCCTTTCTACTCGTACACGATGTTACTCCTTGTTTTGTACCATACGGCGTTTGGGAAAGGTCTGTTTTCGGTTATCACCAAAAATTTGAGGTTGCAATTTTCGAGTTTCGAACAGGGAAGAGAGTTATCACAGCATGATGCACAAGACTGGGGCTACGGAGATGAAATGTATGAATCGGCAATCCGGACAAGACTGCCATGGAAAGCAAAGAATAGGAGGAACAAAGTGTGCGTGTATGCGGGGATTTTAGTTCTCTACGCTCGTTGAGGGCAGTATCCTTGACGGGACGCCAACTTGATTTGGTCTGATATTGGGGGGATTAATAATTCCGCACCAAGCCAGTGAGGATCGAAAACACTCAAATGAGCATAGCTTGGAGATTCACTCCTTTGATACCCTCCACTAAACTGGCGCCACATCTCGACCAATGTGCAATGTGTCGTCTGGTGACAATAGTAATGCTTTTGAGTGTCTGACATTTTGTCTATAGGATTGATGTTGTACTTCACGGGCATTTTCACAAACTTTTCACAGTCACGGCCATAATGTAAGCCTGTTCCGGTGTCACCATGAACTTCTTCACGTACATGACTATAGATACCACGCAGAAAGCGGCAGCTCAGCAATAGTTTGTTCCATACTGTGACTCTTTGAACTCTGATTAAATATGGTTTTTGTCTATGCGAAGGACCGCCTGAGTCACCAGGGCACCAACAGAACGGTATCCACCTGGTAACTATGGCACAGTCTTTTAGAGATGAATACAAGTAAGACCACCGCTCTCCATGCAAGGATTTGCTTTGATAAAACCCGACCTCCAGAGGCGGGCTTCAGATCCTACTTTCAGTCACCCCCCGTCCATTCAATGTACTGCTACTGCTGGCATTGTGTTGTTGGACTACGGCAAGCCAGCAGTTATTGCCCGATCATAGTTTGGAACCCTATACTCCAGTTCCGGGGAAGGCACCGCTCTTGCTAAGCACCACGAAGCCTCGCTCGCGTGCTATGTAGCCCTTCATGAGGTTCTAGATATCCGAGTGGATTAGTGATTATTCGACACTGATGGGAAAAAGAATGTTTCCGGAGCGATTGCCCACTTACCTTGTAGATCATATTCGCCATCAAACACTCAATCTCATCCGTCTCAAGCGTCTGCTTGCTCCCAAGACTAATGGCAGCAGCAAATTCGGCGACGGGGATGCGAGTGCGCCGCACCCGCGGACCGCCCTCCACCTTGGGCTCCTCAAACCCGCCAGCAATAAAGACCTTGCGCATGAGATTGCGCAGCGCAAGGTCGCGTCCTCGCTCCAGGGTCAGGTAGATGCGTCGCTTGACGAACTCGTCCTCGCCTTGCTGGAGAGCCAGGTCGAATGCGTGCAGCTCGCCCTTCTTGATGCAGTTGGATAGCGGCAGGAAGAGCTTCTGAAGTCGGGGGTACGGCTCGAGGAGCTTTTTGCTCGGGAGAGTGTGTGTCGTGAGGAGGTGACAAGGGACGAGGTAGGTGAGGATAAGCCTAGTACGCGGGGAGTCAGTTTACTGTTCGGTTTTGGAAACTGAAGCGATATCTGCTAACGCACTCTTTGTTCTTCATGGCATCCTTGTGGCAGAGGGACCACGCCTCTGTCAAATGCTCTTCAGCCTGAACATAGTTCTCCTCCAAGAAGCACAGAACTCCCTCGTAGTATTTGAACGTCACTTGCTGTGACTTGGGGAAGGCGGACAGGGGTGGCATGTCACCTCGATAAGCCGACAATGTCTTGAGGATGTTTTTGGATAAACTGGCCGAATTCAGCTTAAAGTACGTCTTGAACAGAAGATTGATGATGTAGTAAATACCCCATTTCCGTGACTCCTCCAAGGGTGCCCTGGAAAATGGTCAGTGATGTTCATCCTGGAGCATTCATATGATGAGAGAAGTGGTACCTGTCATTGAGACACAGCGTGAAGATCCTGTTGAGCTGACGCGCGCAATCCTCCAGTTTCTGATGTTGTTCTGATTCGGGGTCAAAGTCATCCTGGAAGATCTGGCCCGATGTGTCTCCGGCGGCTACGTTGTTGTTGCGCTCCTCATCGGCTTTCAGAGCGAAGATGCGCAGATTCTTGGCCACGACATAAAGGCACGGAATTGACCACGCTTCGAACCCCTGGCCGATGTAGCCTCTGTATAACGCAGAGAGTAGTTCCTTCCACGCATCGTACACTTTTGTCCATGAAGACTGCGGCGCCTGGTTCAGAGCAGGGAGAAGCTCGCCGATGGCCTTCCAGTAGGCAAGGTATACATCACTCCAGCCTTGCACCTCGTCCTTGGGCAGTTTCTCGAAGCCTGACGTGCTATTCTGAATACCGCGCTTTATGACATTCTGGGCATCATGGTGACCGCAACTTTTCCAGATGGCCTGAAGTTGCTGCTGTGGGAGATCAGGCGATAGTGTCTGCGCAAGCTGATATCCGTCACGGCGTGTCTGCGCATTTGAGAATGTTCGAATGAGTGAATCCATTTTTGTGTCTTGATATCACCCTGAGCCACACTCTGGCAGCTAGCTGTTGGTGTTGTAGTGCGGGATCCGGACGCAAGGCGGTGGTGGCCTAGACTACGTAGCTTTGGAGCTTCAGGCGTCCTTGTTTGCCGAGAACAGGACCCTTCCTTGATAGACAGAAAGACCAAACTGAAGGTCGATTTGTTGTCCAACTGAGAGCAAAGTAAAATACGGTGTCTGTTATGTAATTCTGAAATTCGCCGTTGCTTGAAACGAGAGTGACCGCGTGAAGGTGAATGTCGATGGAAGCTTGCAGCTTAAAAAAGATGGAATCTGGAATGTGATTGGTCTTTGAGCTCACTGCATCAGTTGGTTCTTGGTTGCACTTCAGTTGCTGGCCGTTCGCATTCGACGGATGCTCCCTGGCAGTCGCGGTTCAGTTGCCTGGCCAGGCGTGCCTGCCGCCCCACAGGTGCACCTTCACAAGGAGGTAAACAGGGGGGGGTCGCTTGGCGCACCGCCACGTTGTGGCTAAAGGTTGTGTGGCCCAGAATTTTTTGGTCCGAGCACGATGAGCCCTAACAAGCACACCCGGATTTTTTTCCTCGCGTGCCCGCTAATTCGAGACATCCTTCAGCTCAACAGAACGAAATTCTCGCGGTACCTAGCGACGAATAATCACAGTAAGTCTTTGTTCCCTGGCATTCTCACGGCTATCTGAGCATCGCTAATTTTTGAAAAGATGGGTAAGCGATTGCTTCTTTTTCCTGGTCGTCCCGGCCCCTGCAAAAGTGTGAATATCGCGACGGCAATGTGACAACATCGAACAACAACCCGATCGCAAAACCGGCTGCCCGACAAGATGCGACTTTCAATAAAACACGATTAGAATGGTGGATTTGCTGCTGGGGACTCCTTCTGGGGCTGTCCAGACACGTTCGAAAACGAAAAGAGATGGATCTCCGATGGGAATTGGCTGTTTCGACCGAGAAAAGCTGGACGACCGAGTTCGAGTACAACCGGGCGATTTCTACAATACGATGACGACCGAGCGAAACCGATGTTCAACAGAGCCAAGCCGATATCAACTGTCACTTTTGGGACCGCGTGGGGACGGTGACGATGGTGATATTGAAGCAGCAGCTAACGTCATGCTTCAGGTCGTCTCCAGGAGTACCAGGTCATTGGGCGCCACTTGCCCACCGAGTCCAACCCGACTCCTGCCCTCTACCGCATGCGCATCTTCGCGCCCAATGCGGTCGTTGCTAAGTCCCGCTTTTGGTACTTCCTTCGCGGTCTCCGCAAGGTTAAGAAGGCCACCGGCGAGATCGTCACCTGCAACGTGGTATGTAACAGCGTCTAATCGGCATGGATATCTTTGGGACAACAAACTAATGAACCTGTTATCAGATCACCGAGAAGCACCCCCTGAAGGTCAAGAACTTCGGTGTTTGGATCCGCTACGACTCCCGCTCTGGCACCCACAACATGTACAAGGAGTACCGTGAGCTCTCCCGCACCGCCGCTGTCGAGGCTCTCTACTCCGACATGGCTGCCCGCCACCGTGCCCGCTTCAGGTCCATCCACGTACGTTGCGCCCGTCGCCCCTGTTTCCAGGCCCCCAGCATGCTAACCCCCAACTACAGATCCTCAAGGTCGTGGAGCTCGAGAAGACCGAGGACATCAAGCGCCCCTACATCAAGCAGCTTGTTACCAAGAAGCTCTCCTTCCCTCTTCCCCACCGCGTCCCCAAGATCTCCAACAAGAAGATCTTCAGCGCCAAGCGCCCCGCTACCTTTGCTTAAGCGTTTATTATCGTGGCTGGGATTGGGAGGTTCAGGTTTTCATCACGGGAAATGGGATATCCTGCATTGCTCCCTAGAACGAGCATGAATGAATAAATGGTCAAGCATGTGGTTGGTTTTCGTTCTGCAAGTCGATGCTGCATACACCTAGACTGCGTGCTCCAGCAATGCCATTGCTCGTCTCTGTGATGGGGGAAAGCAGATGAACGCCTCAGCTGCTACGCGGACGCTGGGTAAGATCCAGTTGGAAGGCGGCACTTTTCCATATCTTGAGCGATCCAACACATCACTTCCAGGAGCCGGCCACCTCGAAAGTTCGGTTAAGCCATTGGCATAGGGGACCGTTGCAGCTACTTTGAACGTGACCGGGAACTTACTGGAAGACTTATACCCGTTGGGTGGCCTGACTCATTCGCCGAAGGCAGCAGCCAGGGGGCAGTGGATGTGCGGGTGGACACGTAATACCAGACAAAACTCGCTTCCCTTGAAAACTGAACTTTTCTTCCCAGCTTTCTTTTCTTACTCTGGACTCATTCTATGTGACTGATTATACGTAACTAATTACCTTCTCACCTATTATCTGTCACCGTCAAATCATACCACATCGTACACCCTTTATCAAACACCATGGTAGAGGCAGCACCGGTTCCCGACTCCTTCATCACCGTTAGGTCAACACTCCCTTGCTTCCCTCTCCCGCTCATCCCGGAGCGTCCGTGTGTCACAACAGAAAGGCTGCTCATCCGGCCTCTGGCTGCCTCTGACCTCGAGGCCCTGCACGAGATGCGCACCCAACCAGAGGTCATGATTTGGACGTCCGCCGGCAAGCCTGACAGCAACATACACGAGACCAAGGTCAAGCTAGACTACTTCCTCTCGCCAGAAGGAAACAACAAATCATTCAACTACGCCATTTGCTTCAAGGAGGACCCGAGCAAGCTGATCGGCATCGGCGGCTGTCACAACTGGAGCTCAAGCCTGGGATGGCCCGAGCTAGGCTACATGTTCAGGAAGGAGGCGTGGGGGCAGGGCATCGCGACCGAGTTTTTGAAGGCTTGGTTGCCGCTGTGGAAGGCACTGCCTAGGGAGGTGGTGGGGGTGAAGTGTGATGAAAGGACGTTGAGGGGGGATGGTGATAATGAAGGTGGAGAAGGGGAGATGGTGGAAGAACGGCTGATGGCGTTGACGATGGATGCAAATGGGAAGAGCCAGAATATCCTGAAGAAATGTGGGTTTGAACACTTTCTTACTTGGAAGGCGAGGGAGGCGAGGCCCATTGAGGATGGGGGAGAAAGGGGTTGGGTTGATTTGCCTTCTTTTAGGTACTTTCCTGGGAGGGCATGATGGGGGTTAGCCTGAAGAGAGAGAATAAAGATGGATGACCGATGCCGCTCCGGAAACTTGTCGAGAGGACGTTCATTTTGTCATCCGCTCCGGGCTCCACTTTACGGCGTCCGCTCCGCGTCGGTATCTGTGCATCCCGGATCGGGTTTGCTCTGCATCGGAGGTCGGAGCCGGGATCAGAATTACCAAGTCCCGAACCGTGTGCTCGCATCAAGATAATATGTGGAGATACGAAATACACGTCGAGGCAGAGTTGTCAGTTCAGTGTGAGCGCTCACGGTTCCGTCATGATTCGGCTACCTTTGCTAGATAAACACAATGCTGGGTCCATGTGAAAAGTCGGGTTCATGTGTTCGTGGCGGTGGATGGGATGAGAAAGTGAGATTGGATGAACAGCATGCAAGTGTGAGAAGATCAGATGCATCCATTACCCTAACCCTTATTTCCATGTTCTCACCAACCACCTCAAGGTCAGGCTGCCTCCACTACTCGAATTGTGCCCCACCATCGATGATGCAACAGAGTCACGTCGGGTTCCTGTCCCGCTTGTCTTGGCTCTTCTCCGAGAGAACTGTCGATTGCCCGATGGGTGAGCTGATCGCTTCGCCTTGTTCAGCACCGTGATGCCTTGGCCAAAGTTGGGCGCGCAAGATCTTCAGGGAGGCTGGCAAGCCCTATTTCTTGTCGAGTTGACGAAATTCGCAACAAACGCAGGGTCTCGGGGCGTGGTGGAATCAAGAGGGTTCTGAGGTGTCCTTCTCACTTCGAGAATCTTGGAAATTCGAGAACCGGATTCTGCCTGGTCCCTGGGAGCTGCCATTGGAGGCTTGGAATCAGACAAGCACCACTGTCACCTCACAGAGCACAGTTGATCTGAACGGCGGGGTGCACGTGTCCAGCGTTCACCCGTCAGCCTGTCAAGACCTGCCTATCACCAGCTTCGTAGCTCGCTACCCTTCTTGCTGCCCACATATTGCTGCCCTCATCTTTCTGCATCCGAACTTGGTGCCCTCTCGCCGTTCCAGTCATAAGCAACCACACACCCTCTCGCCAAGTCGAACCGAGTGGACGTCTCTCCGACCATCCCTCCCCCTTTTCTCGAAGCATCGTCTCTGGAGACTTTTGCTTTGAACACTTTTCGTTGGTTGTGTTCTTTTCTGACCTGTGTCTTGCGGCGTTGCTTCACCTCAAACGAGAAGCAAGCCGCTGTGCCTGTCAGTGGTTGAGCTCCCCCCAGGCTGTTTGACTGACACCTAACCCGACTGGCAGTCTGTTCTTCACTCAACATTCAACTTCTTATTACATTCCACCACAAGGCTGTTGCAGTCGTTGCCCGACCTACCTAATCTATCTCGCCTATAGGAATTGGGCCATTCGATATTTCTACTGAGTGTCTGCGTTTCGGGAGCCACGAACAAGTTGTCGAGCCACTCTGCCTCATTCATTTTATGCAGCTTCCCAAGAAAACACTCAGGCTCACGTTACTCAGGCTCTCCGTCATACTATCTGCGCCAGTACCTTATATCTGCGCACCCGCATCAGCCTGGCCATAAACTGGGACCCAAGAACTTCTGATTCTGTTACATGACCTTTCCCCTCGGCTCTCTACTGCCGTAATTCTCAGCCTGCCATTAGCCCACTCACCTCTGACGGCGTGTGCACCAACAACGACAAGAATATTGAAGCCGGCTCGTTTCCCGTAACGACGGCCAACCTCGACTCTTCTAATCTACACTTGAAGCTGGCATGAGGCAGACATCATCACCATGGCTTCTCCGACACCCGAGACAAATGGGAAGATCAAGGAGATCTTCTATGGCTACATGTATGATGACCCGAAACCAGACGAAATCCCGATACCAAAACCAAAGCCGTTACTTGACGCCCTTCTGAGAGCTCTTGCTTTGCACATTGTATGTTATTCCGCCTTCAAATCGGCCCTGTACTTCACCGCTAACCTAAAGCAGATCAATGACATTGGAGATAAAGATGAAAAGCATCTAGCTCCTGCCAAGATGGCAGCTTTTTACAAGCTTGCAGGCCATGACTACGATAGTGAGTCAAGACACGACATCTCAGCAGGGCCCCTTTTGTGCTGACCACGACAACGCAGGGCTGTTTGTGAACATGCCGCCTCAGTCCATCTCCTTCATCTACCAAGTTCAAGGATGTCAACATATGCTTTTGCCCACCGAGGACGACTTTGCGGCCCCTTCGATTCCGGCACTTACGGTTAAAGGCTTTGCGCGGTGGCAGGCCATTCAGATCCTGCTAGAGCCACAAACTCATGTCCCGATCGTTCAGTTTGCTGTCAGGAATTGGTCCCTGAAGCATCCTGAATTTGGGACTGTGTTTCCGGATGACTTGCCGGCCACAGTTTTCCCCGCTGATACCGATCAAGATACCGACCGGTGGCACCAAAGTTGTGCGACCAAACTTCGCGCTGAGGCGATAACCAAGGAGGAACCGAAGGAAGAGAGAGAAGCGCCCGGTGCAGACCCCAAAGCGGATGATTTCTCCGATGCAAAGGTCCCATTCTCACACGTCCGCCCCAAACCGTCCGTACCGCAAGATTATGATTACTTCAACACACGGTCCGGCCCTGTCCCTGTGTCTTACGTTCGTCCTCCTGAACGGACAGATCGATACGATCCTCGGAGATCCCCTGAGCGTCCTAGGGAACCGGAGCGTGAAAGGGCCAACGATCCCGATCCCGACCCTCTCGATCATATTGGCCGAGGACGCTATGCCCCGCCACGGAAGGTTTTCCCACCAGAGGAAGAACGTACGAGCCGACGCCCCAGCTTTACTGATTACCCGCATATCATCCCTCAAGAGACTCAGTCAATGCAGATCCCTCTTCGCACCGACCGAATTTCAGTTCCTCGCCGTCACAGTCAACCCCGTCACTACACCAGCCCTTCCTCATCCGATGCAGAAGTCGAACCGGCAACCTCAAGATCAGGGAGGCGTCACCACAGCCGGAGCAGCCGAGACTCGCGCGAGCCACCCCCCGTATCAACCCATCGCGTCTTCAACTCCGACGGTGTACCCTCCTCTCGAGCGGCCGCCATGAGCGGCCGCAGCATCTCTCCACGATCCCACGGTTACTCGCGCAGGGAACCCCCGATAACGGTAGTCCCAGCAACGGCCTCATCACTGAGGGCCGACGATTCCAAGAGAAAGAGCATAGGCTCCGGCATCAAAGACAAGATCTCCAACCTTTTCCCGGGCGTCTCCATCGTCGGCGACGATCGACGAAGCCGGTCCAGGAGCCAGAAAGATGATCGCGCAACTGGACCCGACAGAGCCGCAAGGGAGCTATACCGCGACTCCAGACGCAAATCTTATTCCGACGATGAATCGGATCTCACAGAGTCAGAGGACGAGGTTGAGCGGCGGCGAAGAGCAAAGAGATTGAGCAAGGAGAGTAGGATACTAGACCAACGGGACATCGACAGGGAGAGGGAGAGAGATATCCGGATGAAGTCTCGCGACCGAGATAGGGACCGCGACCGCGACCGTGACCACGACAGAGACCGAGTTCGAGACCGAAGCACCAGAGACAGAGACCGAGACCGCTACCGCGACCTAGACAGCGACGAGCTTGAACCTACTTCACGCAGGGACCGAGACCGAGACCGAGAAAGAAGTCGCGGCATCTCCACCGGCACCCTCCGCCGAGACAGGGAGCATCGCGAGCGGCACACAGACCGCGACGACGAAGACGACGGCCTCGACC